>AWOL01S0004423.1:2048-14797 GCA_000715115.1 Nicotiana otophora
TAGTGCTCAGGCTATGATATATCTTGAATATATTGCTATGCATTATGATGTGATGTTTCTTATACTTATACCCTGTTATGAGCTATTTCAGCCATGTTTGAGGTTACATAGAGGTTAATCTCCTGATTGAACGTGATAATTGCTACTTTCGTGATGTAATTGTCTGATTTGAGCTATGATAGTACACTTTGCACATGCATACACCTTAGCAGGCCACTTATAATAGTCCCGAAGTAAGAAATTTGATGCCCATTGATCATGTACATGTATTATTCTATATCTGATTTCCGTGCGATATGATTTGACTGGTAACCCGTGACTATACCGGGCAAATTGTGATATTGAGCATGTGACCACGTCAGACGGATTGGGATATTGAGCATGTGACCACATTCGGAGGATTGTGATATTGAGCTTCTGACCACGTCGGACAGATTGTAATATTGGCACGTGAGCGTTCCGTGCAATACGTGAGTTGTCTGTTCAGTTGATATTGTTAGCACGTGAGTAGTCCATGTGAATTCGAATGTTGTTTTTATTGGCATGTGAGTTGTGTGTGCGGTTGATATTATTAGAACGTGAATTGTCCATGCAACCTATGCATAGGGATCCTTCCCCCTAAGGTTACGCTCTCATGTTCCTTCTCGATGGTGTACACATGGATTGTGAGAAACCGACAGGTTTCTGGTTGATGTGTGCCTTGGGAAGGCTAATCGGTGGTTAGGTTCGATTATTGAGATTATGATGTGGGCCTTAGAGCCGCGTTGTGATTACTATTTATATTGGATTGGGCACTTCAATAGATTTATGTTAGGTTATTTCCTTCTTTACTTATAATTTCCTTGATTGGTTACCTGATTTATTTGCATATCATCCTTATATATGTTTTATCACTGACTGAGCATAGTACGTTAAGAAAATTGAGTGCACAAGGTGGTTTAATCCATGATTTCAAGATTTGATCATATTACTGTTATGCACTTGTTGCAATTATGAACTACGCACTTGATTAGTGAGTATCATTTATAAATCTTGCTTATGTTACCTTATCGAGGTTAGTTATGATACTTGTTGAGTACATGGGGTTGGTAGTACTCATATTACACTTCTACACTTTACGTGTAGATCTTGGAGCTGAGATGTCGTGGATGACGGGATCTGGCATGACGGTGTACTTGCTTTTCTGGATATATTTCAAATAGATGTTATATTTATTTTCATACCAGCTTTATAAATCCAGTCTTAGATGCTCACGACTTGTACTACCACTCCTTGGATTATTGTATGGGAATTCAGTTATTTTATTTATTGATTTCCTATTATTTTCATTAGAACTGTGTTGACTGTTGTTTGGCTTACCTTGTGGGTTGGGTTAGGTACCATCACGACTCGGTGGATTTGGGGTCGTGATATGTTGGTATCAGAGCTCTAGGTTCATAGGTTCTACGAGTCATGAGCAAGTGTCTAGTAGAGTATTACGAATCAGTATGATGACGTCCATACCTATCTTTGAGAGACTACATGGCATATAGGAAAGTTAACATCTTTCTTTCCTGATTGTGTGGTATTGATTCAGTTTGAAGTGTATCTCTTTGAATTCCTTCCATCCACTCATATGTGCGTCGTAGACTTATGATTTCATGAATGAGGTGCGAGATCTGTTCTTTGTGTTGAATTGATTGGGCCAGTTGGTAGTTTCATATTGTGTGAGTATATGCTTTTGTACTTATATGTCTGGTAGTGTCCCTAGGAGTGGGATTGATGGCTCAGAGAGTGGTTGAGTAGCAATATGATGAGTATTATCTCATTGTGGGATGTGCTTAGATGGTTGGGATGTGATAAGCAGAATGTTGCTTGGGATGTGAAAAGACTTGATGTGTGGTACAATCTCGTGATATGGGCATGTTGAGGGTCTTTCATGTTGTTCATTTGTGGAATGCAGTGGATTGTTATGTCCTGTTGATGAGTTCAGATTCGGGAGGATTTAGTGATTGTATAATGGTTGTGGCTATGAAAGGGCATAGAGAGATGTCAGTTTGAGGCAAAGTAGGTGGATTATCTTATACGGGATGTTCTGAGTTGTGTGATCCTTATGATGTTATGAGGAGATGTTATTTCCTATCAGTAGATTACAATAAACCAACAACAACCCAGTGAGATCCCACAAGTGGGGTCTGGGGAGGGTAGTGTGTACGCAGACCATACCCCTACTCCGGAGGAGTAGAGAGGCTGTTTCTTTACTATTAATAGATTATGTGTTGTAATTTGAGTTTGTATCGCTTGGGGAAGTTCGCACGGCTATCACGAAGATGGATATGCGCTTAATAGATGATTTGAGCTATTTTTATTGTTAGAGCTACATGAGCGTATGAAGGACTTAGTTGAATTACAGTGAGATATTATGGCAGTTACGGAGTAAGGGCATTAAGGGTTATCAACTGTTAAGTTCTGTGGCTTCGAGCCAAGTGGGGGAGTCTGTTGTCGAAGATCAAATTGCATGGTCATGTGCTATGTTAGTTTTGGTCTGAAGCATACTTATGGATAGGTTATGACTTGAAGAGGTTGATTTCGAGGATGACTCGAATGAGGAAATTGTTGGATGCATGATGTGCTATACTTTGTGGGCATATTGGAAATCAGGGAATGATTCGGGTTTGTTATTCGTGGTGGATGTAGTATGCACAGAGAAGGGATTCACACAGTTTCGTAAGATGGGGTTTCTTCATAAGATATTTTGGCGCTGATTGAGCACAAGTCGTTCGACTCGTCTTGGCAGTGCATTTGAGATTACAGCAGAGTGGATGACTTTCAAAAAAGTTCTAATCAGTTTAAGATTTATGTATCATTAATGATTCTGCATTTCAGCACTTCAGAGGCTAAAGAAACAACTTCAGATTCACAAAAGGTCTCTTTGGTGTTAGCATTTTGGTTGTGGTATTATTCGATTCTTAAGAGGGAATACAGTTGCCACGACCCAAAATCGAGGAGCGCGACCGGCGCTCAACCGAGTGAACCCGACCGAGCAAGCCTGTTAAATTTCCTTCAACCCAAACTCATCCACGAATGAAGATAATACATATATTCATTAATTATACAAAAACGTGATCATGTCTCCAATACTAATCTATTACCAATAGTTTTCATTATTTTTTAAATTCTCAAATGGGACAAGTATTACAACTACAACATAATATAGTTTGTCTTTCCCAGCACCAATACACAACTTACACTATGTCTACGGAGCCTTTATAGATAAAGAAGAGTACAATGATAATGCCGGCAACAAGGCCCCGGCTATACCTCAAACAGAATACACCAAGAACAAATGATACATGACCCCGGGATGAAGTGGCGCTCACCAAGTCAGCTGAGAAGAAGGTGTACTGCTATCACTGATCAATACCTCCTGCTGTGGAACCACCTGCATCCATTTAAAGATACAACGCCCCCGGCAAAAGGGACGTTAGTACCGTCGAATAGTACTAGTATGAAAACCAAACATCAATTTAAGAATTTAGAGATACAATATGAATATGATGAATCGTGGCAGCAATAGGATAATATAGATAACCGTTGAAACCGGAGTAAGCTTATTAAGAGCTATCAATAACATTTAGAGGATTTAAGATGAGATCCTCTGTAACCATCTTCACACAAAGCGGCCCCGCCGCTTCACCCGATGTATGCAGGTGGAGGTATAACCACAGTACCAAGAACCTACAGAAAGAGGCTACATCGCCTCACCCCAATGGATGCGGGTGGAAATGCATCAATGATACCAATACCAACACAAAGCAGCTATGCCGCCTCAACCCAATATATATATATATATATATATATATATATATATATATATTGTGTGTGTGTGTGTGGGTGGTGGTGCCACAACAATACCAAAACTATACACAAAGTGGTCGTACTGCCTCACCCCAATGTATGCGGGTGGAGCTGCAGTCCCACAATACCATAATCCATACACAAAGCGATCATGCCACCTCACCCCAATATATGCATGTGGAGGTGTATCACAATCACAATCTCTACACAACTTGGCATAATAACTTTCACATAAATCACGACTTGAAATTATAACATGTGGATATGCAATCCATAGTTTGGAACACATCCTCAATTTATAATGCAATATGATAAGAGCATTTAAAACACGAATTGAACATATATCTTTATCACAAAACTTATAGGAATACTCGATTTCTAATCAACATATTGGATCTTACAAGGATAACGGGAATTTCAATTCCTAAAGAAGGGTTTAGCCAACATACCTCACTTGAGCTTCCTTACACTCTAAATGTTCCGAAATTCTTAGCAACTTCAATCTATTTTAGAAATATAACAAATTAAATCAAAATTAGGAGGATGATCATGATTCTAGCTCATTTGAGCATTTTATCAAAAACTATATGTGCATAAGGTTTCAAGGTCCTTTTATGGAGAATTCCATCATCCCACAACTCAATCTTTACCGTGTTTAGTTCAATAATCTTCCTACACCCCTTGATATCACATGCATATAAAATAAACAACTCTCATGCCCAAATGTTATCCTGCTAATTACCCATTTTCAGATAATTTCGAAATTAGGGGTTAGGGTGTAGAATCTTACCTCTAGGATAAAGACCTAGTGAGTTTTCCCTTCTTAATCTTCCCAACTTTGAGCTAGAATTGAAGAACAATTATTGAAGAACACCTTCTCACTCTAGGGCACTCTCTTTCACTCTAAAAGGTAAGATTTTTAGCTCAAACATGGCCCAAAGCGAATTTAACGAAGTAGGGTCGGGTTTTAAAAATCCAAAAATGGAGCTTCGAAACAAGGTATGCGATTGCATAATCGATATGCGGACCGCATATCGGTCGCATAATTGCTGTCCAGAACAGACAAAAATCTATCTGTGTCTGTGGTCGCTATGAGGCCCAGAGACCTGTTCTGCGGTCGCATAATGAACCGCAGAACAGTTATGCGGTCGCATAGTCGACTGGAGAATTGCATCCAAACTAGCCCTCTCCAGCCTTACTTCTGCGGCCATTATGCGGCCCGCAGAGGGATTCTGCGGTCGCATAATGGACCGTAGAAATGCAATCGTTTCTGCCAAAATTTTTCTTTACTTTCCGGTGCATTGTTCAACCCTAAAAGTCCGAGCCGCGGCGAGCATTTCTACAATCCTCAAACACGTAAGCCTAGTCCGGCACCATGAAACATTAATTTTCTTTTGCAAAATTTTACGGGGTCTTACATTCTCCCCCACTTAGGATCATTTGTCCTCGAATGAGGGTAAAAATCTCTTATTAGCATCTTATGCAACTCAGTTTTCATACCACACACCAGCAGCCCCAAATTTGACTAACTCCCTAAATTTCCAAATATTTCGCCAGAGTTTCCCTTGTAACTAGGCCTATCCACCTATCAGAGATCCCCACAAACACATCCTAACAATATATACATAATCCAGCGACATAACATAATACAAAACAACACCAAATATGGCCTCACAAGCAATTATATTACCAGAACGGAACACCCTTAACATCAAATGTACAAATCATACATAATTCATAGAAAGTATCTTTCTAGAATTTTCACAACTCATAAATACATGGTTATTCAAACAAATAAGGATACCTTTTCTCCATTTCTTCCTCGGCCTCCCAAGTAGCTTCTTCAACCTGTTGGTTTGGCCATAGCACTTTCACGAATGCAATTTCCTTGTTTCTCAACTTTCGAACTTGCCGATCAATAATAGAAACTGGAATCTCTTCATAATTCAATTCCTTATTAACCTCAATAGTCTCAACCGGAACAACGAGTGTAGGATCTCCAACTACTTTCTTCAATATAGACACATGAAACACTGGTGTACTAATGAGATCTCAGATGGTAGCTCAACCTTGTACGCTACCTCACCGATCCTCTGAATGATTTTGTACGATCCGACATACCTCAGACTCAATTTCCCTTTCTTACCAAATCACATTACCCCTTTCATGGGGGAAATATTCAAGAATACCCAATCATCTTCTTTGAACTCCAAATCCCTACGATGCACGAATAATGATTTTAACTTTTTTTATGGCCTAATGCACGAGGTCTGGCCCTATCAACTGGATCTTCATCTCATACCATATAAAACCTCGATCGGTGCCATCTGAATGCTAGCATGATAGTTATTGTTCTATGCAAAGTATATGAGTGGTAAATGATCATCCCTGCTACCTTTGAAGTCTAGAACACAAGCACGCAACATATCCTCAAGCGTCTCAATGGTCCGCTCTGCCTGCCAGTTAGTCTACGGGTGAAAGGCTGTGCTAAGTTCACCTGAGTACACAAGCCTTGCTGAAATTGCTTCCAAAATTTAGCAGTGAATTATGCTCATGTATCAGAAATGATGGAGACTGGGGTGACATGCAACCTGACTATTTCTTTGATATACAACTGAGCATATTGTTCCGTTGTATCGATAACGTTAACCGGAAATAAGTGTGATGATTTTGTGAGTCAATCCAGAATCACCCAAATTGAGTCAAACTTGCGCGGAGTTGATAAGTAGGGATTTTAACCTATTATTTGCTCTCTTTTACTTGTGTTTAGGCCAAAAATGCTTGAAGGTATTCCCGGAAACTAATAAAATATGCTTGCTTGCAGGAATTGTTAAAAATGAGCCAAAGGAATCAAAATCAACTTACAAAGGAGTCAAAAGTTGAACAAACACCAAGACTAGGCAAAGGGGTCTGAAGTGCGGACCGCACAAATATTGTGCGGCCGCGAAAGCCATTATGCGGATGCGATTATAATTATGCGGTCCGCAAGAGGGAGATTCAGAGAGTGTGATTTTGGGCTAAATGATCAGCGCAGAACGCACCGGAAATGTGCGGCCGCAAAAGTCCCTGTGCGCCCGCAATTGAAATTACGCGGACCGCGATGACTGAGATTCAGAGAGCTGACATGTTGAGCAAAAGAGAAAGGTGTGGACCACAGTAGAATTGTGCGGCCGCGGAACTCCCTTGTGCGGTAGTGATTATGGATTTCATCTTTAATTTTTGTTATTTCCACGAGTAGCGAAACCCATAGCTATGGTTGTGACCCAACCCTAGTATGGGTATTTAATGGGTATTTGATTTTAGGGCTTGAATGTGAATGGGTTATTGATATTTAGCCTAGTTCTTGATAGAACTCAAGAATTAATGGTTGCAAACATTGATACATGCCTTTATGACTTTGCCTTTACTTGAGAAAGAGGGACTAAGTCTAGGAAACGTAGGCTAACAAGGAATTGGGGTGAACTCGAGAAATTGATAGCCCCAAATAAAAGGGTTAAACCTAGAGATAGTAATACCCAACTTGAGCTAATATCACTTGATTTGCATGACTACCTATTTGGACTTGAGAAAGCCAAATTGAGCAAAATCACTCAAACTACCGAGAGGTATAGAGTGAGTACCCGGGTGTGATAGCTATATTACAATCCCAACTAATCAAGATTTCCCTAGATTTTGCTACCCGTTAGATATCCACCTATGTAGAAGTCACTACCCTAGTCTCTTTAAACATTTGAAAAACAATAACAAAAATATTGTCCTTAGTTTCAATTATTGCAATCTTTAGAGTAAAGTTAGAAGTAGAAATCAAACCCAAACTTGTGGAAGTGTAATTAGATTTAAAACTTGCATCTAGCTTAGATATAAACCTAATTCCAAACATTAACTCACTGTGGGTTTGATCCCGAGCTAGTTGGGTTAAAGCTGCATTGACCACCCTCGCTACTCAATAGTAGTGTAGGCTTGGACCCGATCAGGAGTACGCAGTAATCCTATCACAAAGTCCATATTAATCATTTCCCACTTCCACAATGGAATTTCTATGTTCTGTGCCAACCTACCGGGCCTTTGGTGTTTGGCCTTCACTTGCTGGCAATTCGGACATCTTCCCACAAAGTCCGCCACATTCCTCTTCATATCATTCCACCAATAGACTTCCTTAATATCATGATATATTTTTGTAGAACATGGGTGCATGGAATACCTAGAAGTGTGAGATTCAGTCATAATCCTTTCACGGAAACCATCCACGTTTGGAAAACATAGTCATCGTTGGTACCTTAGGGTACCATCATCCATGCCAAGAGAAAAGGCCATGGTCTTATGTTTATGAATCCCCTCTTTCAACTGCACCAACAATGGATCGTTGTATTGTTTCTCTTTGACTTCCACAACAAGTGATGATTTAGCCCTATTTTGCACAATTACCCCTCCTTCACTAGAGTCCACAAGACGAACTCCCAAACTAGCCAATCAATGAACTTCCTTGGCCAATGGCCTTTTATATGCCTCCAAGTTAACCAAACTACCCATGCATTTCCGGCTAAGAGCATTTGCCACAACATTGGCCTTTCCCGGATGATATAGAATATCAATGTCGTTGTCCTTGAGTAACTCAAGCCATCTTCTCTACCTCAAATTCAATTCCTTCTACTTGAAAATATATGGAAGGCTCTTATGGTCCGTGAATATATCCACATGGACCCCATATAAATAATGACACCAAATTTTCAATGCAAATACCACTGCCGCAAGTTCTAAATCATGTGTTGGATAGTTCTTTTCATGATTATTGAATTTCCTAAAACCTTTCCATGTTGCATTAATATACATCCAAGACGATTCTTGAAGCATCACGATATACCACAAATCCATCTATACCCTCTGGTAGAGTCAACACCGGTATCGTAGTCTACCTTGCTTTCAATTCCTGAAAACTCGTTTCACAAGCATCTGACCATTGGAACTTAAATGCCCTCTTTGTCAATTTAGTCAATGGAGAGGCAAGAGTAGAAAACCCCTCCACAAACTTTCTATAATATCCAGCTAAGCCTAAGAAACTCTGTTGGAGTTGTAGGCCTCGGCCAATTCTTCACAGCAGAAATTTTCTGAGGATCAACCTTAATTCCCTCACTATAGACAACATGACCCAAGAATATGACCGATTCAAGCCAAAATTCACACTTTGAAAACTCTGCATATAACTGATGCTGATGTAGGGTTTGTAGAACTACCCTAAGATGATCGGCATATTCTTATCGACTTCGTGAATATACAAGAATATAGTCAATAAACAGTATCACAAAAGAGTCGAGGAATGGCTTAAACACTCGATTCATAAGATCCGTGAAGACTGCTGGGGAATTTGTTAGCCCAAAAGACATCACTACAAACTAGAAATGCCCATACCAGGTCCTAAAAGCCATTTTCGGAATATCCTGCTCCCTGATCTTCAATTTGTGATACCCGGATCTTAAATCAATCTTGGAGAAGTACCTGACACCTTGTAATTGGTCAAACAAGTCATCTATCCTTGGCAGTGGGTATTTATTGTTGATTGTGAACTTGTTGAGTTGTCGGTAGTCAATACACGTACATAGTGACCCATATTTCTTTCTTAAAAAAAGGACCGGTGCTACCCAAGTGGGGCGCACACTTGGCCGGATAAAACCCTTTTCTAATAAATCTCTCAATTATTCCTTTAGCTCCTTCAATTCTGCCAGTGCCATTATGTAGGGTGGATTAAATATAGGATGTGTGTCTAGCATCACATCAATCCCAAAATCAATCCCCCTGTCAAGTGGGATACCGAGGAGTTAATCCGGAAATACTCCCAAAAGTTCATTCACAACCGGCACGGACTCAAGTGTAGGTGCCTCAGCATCGGTGTCTGTAACCCGGACCAAATGGTAAATACACCCCTTGTTGATCATCTTTGTGGCCTTAAGGTAGGAAATAAGCCTACCCTTTGGAACAATATCATCATCCTTCCACTCAATAACTGGCTTAATTGGAATATCGAACCTAATAGTTTTGGTTCAGCAATCCAGATTGGCAAAACAAGAATAAAGCCAGTCCATCCCCATTATCACATCAAAATCGACCATTCTTAATTCAATAAGATCGACCATGGTGTCCCGACCACGAAACATGAAAACACAATCCCTATAAACCCACACGGCCAAAATAGACTCACTAATCGGAGTAGATACAAAGAACGGCTCATGAAGTTGTTCTGGTTCTAACCCAAATTCCATAGCAACATAAGGAGTGACATATGACAAAGTGGAACCGTGATCAATAAGAGCATATACATCATGGGATTGGACAGACAATATACTTGTGACAACATCTGGAGAAGTCTCTGATTCCCAACGCCTCCTCATAGCATAAAATCTACTGGGTCCTCCCGAATTCTGTGCACCACCCCTTGCTGCACCACGCCCTGCGGGTGCTGGGGTGCCTCGAGCTGGAGGTGTTGTGGATGTAGTAGCTGTAGAATTAGCTGGTTATGCCACACCTCAGCCCATAATTCGGCGGGACAAGCGGCAATCTCTCTGAATGTGACCCCTCACACCACACCCATAGCATTCTGGTAGGTCCATGAAGCAGGACCCAAAGTGAATCCTCCCATACTTAGGGCATGGAAGCCTCCGTTGCTGAAACCTTCTGACTATGCACCCATCGAGGACTGGGTGAATGATTGGTAGGGTCCTGATAACCCTCCCCCTAATGCTGACCTGCCACCACCACCACCGAAAGAACCACCAATGTTGCCCGCGGACCGGGCCTTGCTGCTACTCTGATGCTCCATTCTATTCTTCAATTTGCGGGTCTCTATGGGTTGAGAAAATGACACCATCTTACCATAGTTGATATCGGAATTCAAGACAGATGTATAGGCCTCATTGATAACCAAGGGGCTAAGGTCCTGTACAAATTGGCGCACTCTAGCCTCCATAGTGGGCAACATGTGAATAGCATACTTGGACATTTGCACAAACTCCGTATGATACACCCACACATTCATACTATCGTGATTCAGGCTTTCAAACTCAGTGACACGGGATGCCTTAGTTTCGGCAGGCAAGAAATGATCTATAAAAGCATCTGTGAACTCGATCCACCTTGCCGGAGGGCTTCCCTCCTCACGGGATTCCTCCGACAACTCAAACTAAGAATAGGCCACCCCTTTCAGGCGGTAGGAGGCCAACTCTACTCCCTCCATCTCTGTAGCATACATAACCCGTAGTGTTTTGTGCATCTCATCAATGAAGTCCTGGGGGTCCTCATCGGGATCAGAACCCATAAACACTGGAGGATCTAAATGAAGAAACTTGTTCACCCTGGAACAAGCAGATTCCCCTGGATAACTGGAAGAAGTAGGCCCAACACTCGATCTCTAGGCCTGAGAAGACACTATCTGTGTCAACATTTGTATGGCTCCCATAAGATCAAAATTAGACACACCAAAATTGGAAGCTAGAGGTGGAGGTGGAACTGGAATAACTGTTAGAGGAACTGTTGCACCTTCGGTAGGTGTAGGGATAGGTGCGGTGTGATCAGCTGTGGTAGAATCAGGTAGCGTAGTAACTGGGGGAATATCCTCACCCCTCGGGTGCTCACCCGCATCATCAAATATAGGATCAACTGCCACTCCCGAGGTAACATTGGCTCTTTGGCCAGTTCTTGCCTTCTTCTTAGGTGCCATGTACTGAAAATTAGAGCAACTCAAGAGTTAAAGGAGGAACAATCTTAGTCGAAGACAAAGCAAGTGATTGAGATGGCCCTGACGACCATCCCTTCAATATTGACCTGCCACCACCTGAAAAACCACCAAAGTTTCCCGTAGACCGTGCCTTATTTCTACCCTCTCACTCCATTATGTTCTTCAATTTGCGGGTCTATGTGGCTTGAGAGATTGCGCCCATCTTACCATAATTCATATTAGAATTCACGACAGCTGTAGCAGCTTCATTAATTACAAAGGGACTAAGGCCCTGCACAAACCAGCGCACTCTAGCCTCCATAGTGGGCAACATGTAAATAGCATACTTTGACAGGTATGTGAATCTCATGTGGTAATCCCACACACTCAGGCTACCTTGCCACGGCTTCTTAAACTCAGCAGCATGGGCTGCCTTAGTCTCGGCAGGCAAGCAATGATCAATAAAGGCATCGACAAACTCACCCCACTTCGCCGAAGGGATCCCTTCTTCCCGGGACTCCTCCCATAGTTCAAACCAAGAATATGCCACCTATTTCAGGTGGTAGGAAGCCAATTAAATTGCCTCTGTCTCAGTAGAATGCATAACTCAGAGAGTTTTGTGCATCTCATCAATGAAGTCCTAGGGGTCCGCCTTTGGGTTAGTACCCATGAACACTGGAGGATCCAACTGGAGAAACTTGTTCACCCTGGAACTAGCAGAATCCCCTGGCTGACTGGAAGAAGTGGGTGCAACATTTGATCTACGTTCCTGGGAAGCCACTATTTGAGCCAACTTTTGTATGGATCCCCTAAGATCAACACTAGAAACACCACAATCGAAAGTTGGAACTACAGGTGGAACTGATATATCAGTTGGAGGGACCGTTGCACCCTCAGTTGGTGTAGGGACAGGTGTTGTCTGTTAAGTTATTGTAGATTCAGGCAGTGTAGTAACTGGAGGAATATTCTCACTCCTTGGATGCTCACCTGCATCATTAAATATAGAATCAACTGCCACTCCTGGGGTGACATTGGCTCTTTGGCCAGTTCTTGCCTTCTTCTTTGGTGCCATATACGGAAAGCTAGAGCAAAGCACGAGTTAAAAAAGGAACAATCTTATAATCAGCTTTATCACACGATCTATAACATGAAAGAAGGGTATTATTCCTAAATGCCCATGTAGCATCCTAATTATAGATGTGGTAAA
>AWOL01S0004424.1:12167-46054 GCA_000715115.1 Nicotiana otophora
GGGGGGGGGGGGGGGGATGAAGGTTCCCCAATTGGATAATAATTTTTATTTTTCATGCTGACATGACAGGAGAAAGAGGCTTGCAAAGTATGTCTTTGATGACCGAATAAAGGAGAAAAATCAAACTTTAAGGGCCATCAAAAAGAAAACAACGGACATCATGCTCGGCAGCTAAAGGGAAAGAAATTGGTATGCAGAATTTTTCACCGTTTGATGTCGTTTAACCCGCAAGGCTAGTAGAAATTGGACAGGGGAGCGTTACTTAAACGACAGGGTAAACTTTTGGCCCATTGCCTTGCCCCACTGTTCAAGTTGGATGTGCATGTTTCCTTTTGAGTCATTAGATTGATTTTTGTTCTTTTTGTTTACATTCGTTTTTTAAAATCATTTCCTTTTTGTTCTCTTTGGAAAACGTAATCTATTCTCAAATTCATTTGTCCCCAAAAAAGAAAAATGAATACCGTATCTATGCATGAAAAAAAAAAATCGTATTCATGTAATCAAGTGTGTTATATTTCGTCAAAATTTAAAATCTTTTTGAAAAGTATACAAATCTTGTTCAACACCATACTCGGTGATTTTTTTGGTTCTCATCCGATGTCCGGTATTACATCGATGGTCCGATTATATCCAAATTCACGCCGAAAAGTTCTACATTAAGGGTAAAGCGTTTCCTACCAAATACGAATTCATACCTAGGGTCAGAGCCAACTTATACCTAATAAGACATGTGACTTTGGCCCCCAAATTGGAGGTCATACTCTTTTTAGAAATAATAGGTTTGTGGGTATTTTTAAAAAAACTATTTAGCACTTTTAGTGTAAGAGTAGACTTTTTCTTAGTTAAGATCAATAATGTCTCAAGAAAACGTAAATGTGCTAGCTATATTATCAATTGAAAAAGATTATTAATAGGAATGAGTTATAAAAAGAATTTACAACTTTACATCTCAAAAAGCTAGAAGAATATATTTCAAATAAAAATATATATTGTAATGTTTTAAAAATAAATTTAGGCCTCATATTAAATTTTGGCTTTAGGCCAAACATGTGCTTGAGCCGCCCTTGCCTAGGACTCGAACTCGAGATATTTAGTTAATGATAAAGGAGTACTTATCACTCAATCGCAATCCAAGATAGTACATCGCATTCAGTGATAATCCTTCCTGTATTAATTAAAATCCATTTTACCCAAGAATTGTACTATTGATCTTCTATTTCAAATTGATTTTCTTCTTCTATTTTCTTCGTGTTAGAACAATGTTCACTTTTTTAGAGAAAAGAAAATGTTTGATTGAGTAGATATGTTTTCCCTCCGACGCTAGGTGCCTTGATGCTTATTCATAGAGCTTCTGCGAAATTGCTAATTTCTTCTATGTTTTCTTTTTTCTTCTGTTTTTCTTTTTCTTTTTCTTTTTTCTTTCGCATTCTACTTTAAAATAATATCTTTCTTTTTCCTTTCTTTTCTGAATTCTCTATCTTCTTCACTTCATCAGATCCACAATCGAGCTTTCTCAAAGTAATTCCTTTCCTTCTTTTTTAATTTTATCTTTCTTTTCCCTTTCTATTAATGTTTGAAAAGTAATTCCTTTCCTCCTTTTTTAATTTTATCTTTCTTTTCCCTTTCTATTAATGTTTGTTTTCCAAATCCGCTTGACTTCATCCGATTAAACTTTATTTCCGCAAGGTTTCATGGTGAACAACAAAGGATCAGGAATGTCACGGCCCAAACTTTTCACCTTCGGGACTGTGTTGGTGCCTAATATTTCACTTGCTAGGCAAACCAACATTAGAATATAATTAGTCATTTTAACAAAATTTAAAATTAATTAATAACAAGGAAACAAATGCGGAAGTAAAGTCTGAAGTAAAGTGAATAATTCATAATAATCGCGATATCTCAATACCATCCTAGAACTGGAGTCACAAGTGTACGAGCTTCTAGAATAATACAGATAAAGGTCTGAATAAAATTCAAGCTGTTTGAAATATAATACACAGCAGAGATAATATAGAAGGGGACTTCAGAACTGTGAACGCTGTGCAGTTATACTTCAAGTCTCCACTGGTAGCTGTATCCGAGCAAATCTACAGTACGCCGCTGGGACCAACTCTGAAATCAGCATAAGAAGTGCAGAGTGTAATATCAGTACAACCGACCCCATGTACTGGTAAGTGTCGAGCCTAACCTCGACGAAATAGTGACGAGGCTAAGGCAGGTTACATACATTAACATGTACGCAATAATAATAATAACAACAATAATAGAAATAAAACAGGTGTCTCTTTTCAACAGTTGAAGCCTACTCGGCAGTCATAACCAATTATTATTTCAATCAGTTTCCATTGCGGCGTGCAGCCCTATCCCATAATATATTTATTTCAATCAATTATGTTGCGGCGTACAACCCGCTCCCCCAATATATTTATTTCAATCAATTATGTTGCGGCGTACAACCCGTTCCCCCCAATATAAACATATACAACTCTTAAATGTATTAGAAATACTCCAATAAATTCCACGTTCAATAAATAAACTATTAAGCATCAAGACATACAATAATTATAATTTAATTATGAAACAAACAATGCCAAGTAGCAATTAATTGAGGAAATCATGGATAAAATAGGCAGTTTAATATTTATTATGCAAAGCGTCAAATAGTAATTAAGACACATAAATCAATTAAGCATGTAACAATTATTGCATGAATTCAAGAATTAATATTTGACAAGGAATATAAGTGAAACTATTATTATAACGATTAATTTGTGTCTTAAAATAACTTAATATGTTTAAATAATTAAGCAAACAATTAATTTGACAAAGTATAGGCACATGTCACCTTGCCTATACATCGTTACATATGAAATTCACATAGCAAATAATTCAAGGGTTCTATTCCCTCAAGTCAAGGTTAACCACGACACTTACCTCGCTTTGTAACCAAATTCAAGAATCCAATAAACCTTTGTCTCGCGAATTCGTGTCCGAAATCCTCAAATCTAGTCATAAACAATTCAATATACTCAATATAAATCGTAGGTATTAATTCCATATAAATTTACTAATTTTCCGGATTAAAAATCCGAAATTCATCTCAAAACTCAACAGTGGCACCCACATCTCGAATCCCGAAAAAACTCACAAAATTCGAACACCCGTTTCGATACGAGTTCAACCTTATAAAAATTATCGAATTTCGACACCGGATTGACCTTCAAATCTTAATTTTACATTTTTGGAAGCTTTTATAAAAATCTGATTTTTCTTCCATATATTCACGGATTCATGATGTAAATGAGTATGGAATCATGAAATATAATTAATATAGGATAAGGAACACGTACCCCAATATTTTCCCGTAAAAATTTCCCAAAAATCGCCTCTCCCCAAACTCCAATTTGTTAAAAATAGAAAATGGGACGAAGTCCCTTGCTTTATAACTTACAGTTCTGTCCAGGCTTCCCTCGGCCCTCGGCCCTCAATCCTCGACCTTCGATCCTCGGCCTCTATTTTGGGCCTTCGATCCTCGGCCGCGATCCTAGGCCTCGGTCTTCGGCCTTCAACCCTCGGCCTTGATCCTAGGCATCGGTCTTCGGCCTTCGATCCTAGGCCTCGGTCTTCGGCGTTTGACCCTAGGCCTCGATCCTAGGCCTCGGTCTTCGGCCTTCGTTCCTCGGCCTTGATCCTAGACCTCGGTCTTCGACCTTCGATTTATGCCCCCGAATTTCCAGCAGAAAATATTGCAGTAGGTGTTTAAGTCCAACTTTTGATCCGTTAACTATCCGAAACTCACCAGATGCCCTCGAGACCTCAACCAAATACACCAAAAAGTCCTAAAACATCATATGAACTTATTTAAAACCTCAAATCACATCAAACAATGCTAAAATCACAAATCACACCCCAATTCAAGCCGAATAAAACTTAAGAATTTTTAATTTCTACATTCGATGTCGAAACCTATCAAATCAAGTCCGATTGACCTCAAATTTTGCACACAAGTCATAAATGACATAATGGAGCTATAAAAATTTTCAAAACTAGATTCTGAATCTGATATCAATAAAAGTCAATTTGTGGTCAAACTTTAAAATCTTTAAGCCTTTAGGCTTTTAGTTTTCGCCAACTAGCGATAATTTAAGCTAGAGACCTCCAAATTAAATTCCGGGCATACGCCCAAGTCCCAAATCACGATACGGATCTACTGGAACTGTCAAAACACTAATCCAAGTCTGTTTTCTCAAAATGTTGACCAAAGTTAACTTAGTTGAGTTTTAAGGCTTTATTTCACATTTTAATCAATTTTTCATATGAAAATATTCCGAAAAATTATACGGAATGTGCACGCAAGTCGAGAAATAATAAATAGTACTTTTTAAGGTCTTAGAACATAGAATTAATTATTAAATTTAAAGATGAACTTTTGGATCATCACATTCTCCACCTCTAAAACAAACATTCGTCCTCGAACGGAATTACAAAAGTACCTGAGCTGGTAAAAAGGTACGAATATTTACTCTGCATGTCCGACTCGGACTCCCAGGTAGATGCCTCTACCGGCTGACCTCTCCATTGTACCCGAACTGAAGGATAACTCTTAGACCTCAACTGTCGGACCTGCCGGGATAAAATAGCTAATGACTCCTCTTCGTAAGTCAAATCCTTGTTCAATTGGACTGAGCTGAAATCTAACACATGGGACGGATCACCATGATATTTTCGGAGCATAGACACATGGAACACCGGATGAACCACTGATAAACTAGGTGGTATTGCAACCTTGTAGGCTACTTCGCCCACCCTTTCAAGAATTTCAAAGGGTCCTATATACCTAGGGCTCAACTTTCCCTTCTTCCCGAACCTCATTACACCTTTCATAGGTGAAGCCCAAAGCAATACTCTTTCTCCAACCATGAATGCAATATCTCGAATTTTATGGTTGGCATAACTCTTTTGCCTAGACTGAGCTGTGCGAAGTCGATCTTGAATAGCCTTGACCTTATCCAAGGCATCATGTACCAATCGGTACCCAACAACCGAGCCTCTCCCGGTTTAAACCAGCCAATTGGTGATCGGCATCGCCTTATTTATAATGCCTCATATGGATCCATCTGAATTCTTGACTAGTAGCTATTATTATAAGCAAACTCCACAAGTAGCAAGAACTGATCCCAAGAACCTCCAAAGTCTATAACATAAGCGCAAAGAATATCTTCTAATATTTGAATGGTGCGCTCTGACTGTCTGTCTGTCTGTAGAGGAAATGTTGTGCTCAACTCAACCCGCGTGCCTAACTCACACTGTACATCCCTCCAGAAGTGTGAGGTAAATTGCGTACCTTGATCTAAAATAATAGACACGGGCACAACGTGAAGGCGGACAATCTCCCGAATGTAAATTTCAGCTAACCGCTCTGAAGAATATGTAACTGCCACTGGAATGAAATGTGTTGACTTGGTCAACCTGTCCACAATGACCCAAACTACATCAAAGTTTCTCTGAGTCTGTGGTCCAACAACAAAATCCATAGTGATACGCTCCCACTTCCACTCAGGAATTTCTAACTTCTGAAGCAAACCACCAGATCTCTGATGCTCGTACTTAACTTGCTGACAGTTCAGACACCGAGCTACATATGCAACTATATCCTTCTTCATTCTCCTCCACCAATAATGTTGCCACAAATCTTAATACATTTTGGCAGTACCTGGATGAATAGAATACCTGGAACTGTGGGCCTCTTCCATAATTAATTCACGAAGCCCATCCGCATTAGGCATACAAATACGACCCTGCATTCTCAGAACTCCATCTTCCCCTATAGCAACCTGTTTGGCATCACTGTGTCGCACCTGTAACGACCCGGCCGATAGTTTTGAGTATTACAATCTTGTTTCCCCCATCTCTACTTCCTTATGTTTTGGTTAGCTGTATTGTGTTGTATCGGGTTGGTTGGTTCGGGACCGGAGTGATTTCGGAGTGGAATGAGACACTTAGTCTCTAAAGTAGAAGCTTAAGTTGGAAAAGTCAACCGGATGCTGACCTATGTATAAATGATCTCGGAATTTAATTTTGACGGTTCCATTAGCTTCGTTAGGTTATTTTAGAATTAGAAGTGCGTCCGAAATGTGATTTGGAGGTCCGTAGTAGAATTAGGTTTGAATTGGCGAAAGTTGGAAATTTGGCGATTTTGGTCGGCAGTGAAAAATTTGATATCGGGTTCGGAATGGAATTACGGAAGTTGGAGTAGGTTTGTAGTCTCATTTGTGACGTATGTGCAACATTTGAGGTCATTCGGATGTGGTTTGGTTGGTTTCAGTATCGGTTGTCGAATTGGAAAGTTTAGAAGTTCTTAGGCTTGAATCCGATGGTAATTTGGTGATTTGATATTGTTTGATGTGATTCGAGAGCTCGATTGAGTTTGCATGGTATTTTAGGACTTGATGGTACCTTTGGTTGAGGTTCCGGAGGCCTCGAGCGTGTTTCAGGGTGAGTTTTGAGCGAGTCAGGGCATTTCCGGAACTCAAGTATGGTTTTGGTGCTTTGAATTTCGCGGACCTCAGCAGAATTCCGCAGATCTCAGCTGAATTTCGCAGACCTCAGCTGAATTTCGCGGACCGCATAATTTTTCCGCAGCCGCACTCCGAGGAAAAGTTCTACAGATTCGCTGGTCCCACTTCGGAAGCCTATATCATTTGATATACAAGGAATTTGAGATGATTCAAAATCAAAAGTTGTAGCACTTCGTCTCTAGTTTCCTGAAAGGTAAAGAAGTCATCATTTGGACATATGTAGAGAAAGTTATGTCCAAAATACTAAAGCCCGGTAGTGCAACCAGCAAAACAATGAGGCTACATCAATTTTTCGCGACCGTAGGACCTGGGAGGCGTGGCCGCATAGTGGGAGTTCAGAGGGTGAACTATATGAACAGGTTTTAGGAAATTATTTAACATTTTGGACCTAGGGAGCTCGGTTTGTGGCGCGTTTTTGTGGGGTTTTTAAGAAATTCATCGGGGTAAGTGATTCTAACTCAAATTTGGTTAATATACATGAATATATCAATGATTTCATCATCTGATTAGTACTTTGATGTGGAAATTTGGGGAAAATTGTAGAAACTTCAAAAATGAATTTTTGGGATTTGAATGTAGATTCGAAGTCGGATTTAAGTAAAACTAGTATGGTTGGACTCGTGAGTGAATGGGTGTTCGTAATTTATGACTTTTACCCGATTCCGAGTCGTGGGCCCGGGGCCCGGCCTTGAGCCAATTTTGGGTTTTTGATCTAAATTGGTAGTTTTTCTTGTGGAATTCATTCCATTAGCGTATATTGATGGTATTATACTGATTGGGAATAGATGGAGGCCGAGTCGAGAGGCAAGAGAATTACGGGGTAGAGATTTGACGATTTGAGGTAAGTAACGATTGTAAATCTAGTCCTGAGGGTATGAAACCCCGAATTTCGTATCATTCTACTATTTTGAGGTGACGCACATGCTAGGTGGCGGGCGTGTGGGCATGCACTATTGGGGATTGTGACTTGGTCCGTCCCATAGCAACTGTAAAATTGTATATTTTGTTGAAACTATATGATACTTATGTGTTTTAGAAAGAGTTTCTGTAAATTGGGTTGAATGCCATGTTTGGGCCTTGTGCCAGTGCTATTTAGACCCTTAGGGGCCTTTTCTTACTATCCTCTCACTGTTTGTGATTGCAAATCTATACTCAGTCATGGTTATACATGTTTACTGCATAACTCAGTTTTATTACTCTATTTTAATACATATAAATGTTGTTTTGGGCTGAATACCCTGTTTTTACTGAAATGCCCGAGTGGCTCGATAGGTTTATGACTGCGTGAGCCCGAGGGATTGATTTGTGAGGATATTTATGGGATTGGGCTGCATGCCACAACATGTTTGATATAGGCTGAGGGACTGATTAATTTATGCCATGATTTGGCTTGATATAGCGCTTGGGCGGAAGGAGCCCCTCTGGAGTCTGTACACACCCTTAGTGAGCGCAGGTACCTACTGAGTGCGAGTACTGAGTGCTGGGTGACTGGGAGGCATGAGTGATTGTGAGGTATGCCCGAATGGCATGAGTGATTGTGAGGTATGCCCGAATGGCATGAGTGATTGTGAGGTATTCCCAAGTGGTATGAGTGATTGTGAGGTATGCCCGAGAGGCATGAGTGACTGTGAAGTTTGCCCGATGGGCTGTATATGAGTGATGTTCTGCCCGATGGGCTGTTTATGATTTCATCATTTTTGCTCACCTTTGCATTGAGCCTTTGTTTGAAACTGTTGAAAAATATATTTTATGATTTTTACTGGAACTGGGTTTAAACGAGATGATTTGATTCAAACAATGATTTTTTTTGGCATGTTGCATTTTACTGAGATTTCATGATATGAACTTTATGTGCTTTATTGCTCGTCACTACTGCTCAGTCTTTATTTATTATTGTTACTTACTGAGTTGGCGTACTCACGTTACTCCCTACACCTTGTGTGCAGATCCAGGTATAGCTGGACGCGATAGCGGCTGTTGACTATTCCGGTTACAGATTTTCTCGGGAATAGCAAGGTGGCTGCCTGGTGATTGCAGCCCTGCTCTTCTCTCTCTTATCTTCATTTAGTTATATTTAGCTATTTTCCAGACTATGTTACTCTCGATATTGTCAGATAAACTGTAGTAGATGCTCATGACTAGTGACACCCCAATGTCGGGCTTTTCTTTCCGCACTTGTATTTTGATTTGAACTACTTTACGAAGGGTTTTATGTTAGATAGCCTTGAAATTATCTTTGAAATAAAAATATCGGTTTGTTTTGGAAATGAGTCGGCTTGCCTAGTTCCACGATAGGCTCCATCACGAGAGGGTTAATGTGGGTCGTGACGGATTGGTATCAGAGCCAATTTACATAGGTCTCACGAGTCATGAGCGGGTTAGTAGAGTCTTGTGGATCGGTACGGAGACGTCCGTACTTATCTCTGAGAGGCTGCAAAACCCTTAGGAAAATTACACTTTCTTGTATTCTATCGTGCGTAATTGATTCAGCTTAAAACATAACTCTTTGAATTCCTTCCACGCATTTCGTATGCGCATATGAGCGCTCGATATCAGTTGTGCATCGCTGTCTTGTGATTCTATGAATGAGGTTCGAGACATGTATTATGTATTTTGGTGATGGGCCAGTCAGGAGGACTTGAGGCCAGGTTTAGACCGCAGTTTTGGCTCGGTAGCTTCAGTCGTAACTTATACATTTGGACTCATATGTCCGGTAATGCCCCTACGAGTGGAATTTGTGGCTCGATGAGCGGTGGAATGGCTTTGTAATGAGTATGACTTTACTACGGGATGTGTTAAGACAATTTGAATATGACGAGAAATGTTTCCTTTAAATGTAAAGGAAGGCCATTGGGCGCTTGATTTTTGTTTTGATGTGGCGTACGGTCTCGAGTGTGAATGTTTTGAAGGATCTTCACGTTAAATTTTGGGACAAATTAAATTCTCATGTCTTGTCAATGAGTTTGGACTCAAGAAGAGTAAGTGATTGTGTAGTAATTGTGGTTGCGAATGGGTATTTCTGATGTTAATGTCTCGAGAAAGATGATCTTCGAAGAGACTTAAAGTCGGTAATATTTTATTGGTTCAGGTGCGACAGAGGTACATTTCGATTTAATGCAGCAGTTGGGTAGAAAACGTATGAGGGAAGACATGATGGGAAGTGTTTCGTGGTGGTTGAAGTACTAGCAGGTCAAGTAGGAGAAGTAGAGGTTGAGAGGTTTCTTAAAGGAGATGATTTAACCGAAGTAAAAGTGGCAGATTGGCATATGAATTCAATGGTAGGGTAGTCATGCACCTTGAGAAAGTATAGAACGGTTTGGAATCATGATAGAATGTGATTTCGCCTGCAGACTTTATTTGGAGTGATGGTTACTGTACGAAGAAAGATTGAATATGGCAAAAAGGAGTTTGTTTGAAACAAATAGGAATGTGAAGATCTAATTATCGTTTTAGGCGCAATATGACTTGAGTTCGGAAGGTATTGTTGAACTTTCAGCTGATGTCAACGGGGAAAGCGTAGACTTATACAAATGGTGGGCGAGCATGAGCTCAGGAGAATTTACTGATTACGTAGTCGTTGCACCCAGTGTAGCGTCGTTGGAAGATGTCGCTAAGGAATTCCACGGGTGGGTTATCTCCTGTGAGCAGTTAGCGGTGGTGTGATGTTGATGAAGCTTTTGCGAGGAATATTACTTGATACCCGGTTAGAGATCGAGTGTGTGACTGTGGTTGGTGATTCGAAATGTTCATGAAAAGCTTAACAAAATACTTCGAGAAGTCTGGCGGGTTAACGGTACGAGATTTTGGTAATTAAGAAGGAGAAATTCTTGTGGGTTCTAATTTTATATAATTGCAAGTTTATATGTTAAATCTTAGTCTTGTACGAGGCATACTTGTGGATTAGTTATGACTTGCAGAGGTTAAGATAATACAGGTTATATTTCACTTTATGAGTATATGACAATCATGGGAGTATCGAGTTGTTATTGTTGGAGGTTGTACGCACGAAGTATGAATTTGATTGGTGACGTTAAGTCATGGCTACTTCTTTAAGTGTGGTCAAGCTAAGGGAGACGTGTCTTTCGGCTCGTTAGGGTGGTGCAATTTAGATTTGAGCAGAGTGGAGGACTCTCTAGAAGGTTCTAATTGGTTCAAGATTTATATATAGCAATTGAGAATTTCTCCGGACTTGTGTATGGATAAAATCTGAGATTTGCATTTGATGGTGCCTGGACTTACGAAAATTCTGTATGACTATGGATTATAAATTTTTGTATAATGAAGGTAAGAAGAACAATTTTAAATTCACATAAGGTATTTTCAGAGTGAGTGTTACAGTTTTGGTATTTATGGAGGTGCTTAATAAGAATACAACTGCTTAAGGGTCGTAGGGCATTGTGGTTCTATGCTAAGGTTTGTGGGGTGAGTTGTGGCTAAAAATTGTGGTGACTTAGCAAGGAGAAGTATCAATCTGAAGACAAATTTGGAAGGGACTTGGGGAAATAGGACATCTTGGTAGTAGGTTAGATCAGTAGGGTAATAAATATGATCGGTTCTTTTGGGTACTTATGTTGTGAGGGTTTTCTACATATGCTTTGTGGCAATACTCTTGGATTTGGCGACCTATGTGGCTGGGTTGAGTTAGAGAGATTCAGTTCTAATATCTTGGTGGTGTGCAAATGGGTTTCAAAGAGTTCTTAATGGTTTTTACCACGGTTCGAGGAGTATATTTCCTGCCGGCGTGAGGAATATGTTGCGTATTGGGATTTTCTCCGGGAGGAGATCAAATAGAAGGTTTCTGATTGATCGGGTATGCATTCTGCTTGTGACTCAGAGTGAATATGAGATTCTTGTACTCTTCACAGGATGGCATGGTAGACGCGGTGTATTGTGTGGGATTGAGATTTGCATGCGCAAGGTCACAGTTCAGTTTTGAAGGAAAGGACATAAATTCGTAGGCAGCATGGACGGTTTCAAATGACTAGGTAAATGATTTTACTAATCGGTATGGCCTAATGAGAGTATACATTTCAGAAGGGGCAATGTGTTTTAATTCATGGATAATTCATTGATATTGCAGCACTCCCCTGGTTGATCGACTGTTGATATTCAAATTTTGCTATATGGCACGGGAGAATTTTAGAAGTATTCCTCGTGGGATGATCGTGTATGAGAGATGTGTTAGACATTCAGCAGTGGAGTTGGGATCAGATGTGGTGATTCGTGTGTGATATGGATTTGGAGACTGGGAGTTCTCAGGAGCAGATTGTTTCATGGTTGTGGAATGTGAAGTCATGGCCGAAGCTAGCCAGATGATGGTATGTGTTATGATTCAGTCATTGTTGACTTTCAGAAGATTATTTATCTATTCGTGGGTAACCAGAGTTGATTTGGGGTTTAATAGTAGGCCAATTAGGATGTGTATTCTACATCGAGTCTGATTGGTTGGCTCCATATTGCTATTATTGAGTGATGTGCCATTTGGTTGATGTTGAACTTATTCGTGGTCTGAAATGACCTGTTAGTTACTCTTCTATGCTACGAGAAGTTGTGTTTCATTAGTTATATGCACACATGGTGCGGTTCTCTTGGGGGCCTTAGGGCAGAATTTGGGCGAGATGAGTATTTGGGTATTGCATGATCGATTGCGTATTGGTTATATTCTTTCAAGTTTTGTGTGGCATTTTCGTCATTTGCATCTCCGCCGTTATTGATTTTGAGCAGGGTGGCTTGAGGTAGATAATATGGACCAGCTTTTCGATGGGGTCACGCATTGCAGGGGAGTTATGTTAAGGTATGAACCTTGCAATTAGAATCGTGTGAGGGTTCTTCGGTGTGTGATGGATTTTCAGCATTTTTTTGTGGCGGTACTTGTTAATCTGGCGGGGCAGTTCTCTCATTTGTGTCATTTTACATGTCTGAATACATTTGAATTATTGCGTAATGGCGCACGGATGGCACGGTTTGTTGCTCTAAGTTATATTGGTATGGTATGTCTGTGGGATAGTTGTGTTTAGTAATATAAGGTCATTGGACCCAGAATAGGTACTGTCGAGTTTGATTACAGTATATTTGGGAAAATGACACTGAAAGTCTGCTAAGAAAGGGATTATGGTTCTGGTTTGGGTGAGAGAGCTCCATGACGTGCTGATATGATAAGGGATTACGAGATTCTGTGTGTTTCTTTTATTATCGACAATGTACGAAGTTTTTGGGGTGATGTTTGGTTTGATATGGGGTTTAATACTAGTACTTGGTTGGTTTTGGAGTAGTTACTGTGATCAGGAATGGTACCACGAGCATGCGAGTTGTGTAAAATATTAGCTGATTATATGTGGTTATAGTTATGGTTCGATGTATCTCGTTCACACTTATACAATGTGTAGATACGAGATTCGGGTCTTGAACGGAATTCTGGATGTTAGAAATTTGGCTCCAAGGTTTTGGGCTAAGGTTAAATTAATGATTTTCAGTTATGTTGTGTGGTCAGGCCTATATAGAATAGGGTGACGTGAGATCACCCCTGGGTACGTGCATGGTAAGATGGGATAGTGATTTGATAGCCTGGAAACAACTCTTGGCACGTTCGAGGACGAATGTCTGTTTATGTGGGGGAGAATGTAACGACCCGGTCGGTCGTTTTGAGTAATACAACCTCGTCTCCCCCATTTATGCTTCTTTATGTATTGTTTAGCTGTATTGTGTTGTATAGGGTTGGTTGATTCGGGTCCGGAGTAGTTTCAGAGTGGAATGAGACACTTACTCTCTAAAGTAGAAGCTTAAGTTGGAAAAGTCAACCGGATATTGACCTATGTGTAAACGATCTCGAAATTTAATTCTGACGGTTCCATTAGCTTCGTTAGGTTATTTTAGACTTAGAAGTGCATCCGAAATGTGATTTGGAGGTCCGTAGTAGAATTAGGTTTGAATTGGCGAAAGTTGGAAATTTGGCGATTTTGGTCGGCAGTGAAAAATTTGATATCGGGGTCGGAATGGAATTACGGAAGTTGGAGTAGGTTCGTAGTCTCATTTGTGACGTATGTGCAACATTTGAGGTCATTCGGACGTGGTTTGGTTGGTTTCAGTATCGGTTGTCGAATTTGAAAGTTTAGAAGTTCTTAGGCTTGAATCCGAGGGTAATTTGGTGATTTGATATTGTTTGATGTGATTCGAGAGCTCGATTGAGTTTTCATCGTATTTTACGACTTGATGGTACCTTTGGTTGAGGTTTCGGAGGCCTCGGGGTATGTTTCGGGGTGAGTTTTGAGCGAGCCCGGGCATTTTCGGAACTCAGGTATGGTTCTGGTGCTTTGAATTTCGCGGACCTCAGCAGAATATTGCGGACCGCATAAGTTTGCCACGGCCGCACTCCGGGGAAAAGTTCTGCATATCCGCTGGTCCGACTTCGGAAGCCCATATCTTTTGATTTACAAGGTATTTTGAGATGATTCAAAAGCAAAAATTGTAGCCCTTCGTGTCTAATTTCCAGCAAGTTAAAGAAGTCATCATTTGGACATCTGTATAGAAAGTTATGGCTAAAATACTAAAGCATAGCAGTGCAGCCACCAAAAGAATACGACCGCACCAGTGATTTGCGACCGCAGGACCTGGGAGGCGCGACCGCATTTGGAATTTCGCGGACCGCATAGTGGGAGTTCAGAAGGTGCACTATATGAACGGGGTTTAGGGCATTATTTCACATTTTGGACCTAGGGAGCTCGGTTTGTGGTGATGTTTCATGGGTTTTTCAAGAAATTCATCGGGGTAAGTGATTATTTTAACTCGAATTTGGTTAATATACATGAATATATCAATTATTTCATCATCTGATTAGTACTTTGAGGTGGAAATTTGGGGAAAATTGTAGAAACTTCAAAAAATAAATGTTTGGGATTTGATTGTAGATTTGAAGTCAGATTTGAGTGAAACTAGTATGTTTGAACTAGTGAGTGAATGGGTGTTCGTAATTTGTGACTTTTACCCGATTCCGAGTCGTGGGCCCGGGAGCCGGGTTTGAGCCAATTTCGGGTTTTTGGTCTAAATTGGTATTTTTTTTTTCTTATGGAATTCATTCCATTAGCGTATATTGAAGGTATTGTACTGATTGTGAATAAATTCGGAGCATTTGAAGGCCGAGTCGAGAGGCAAGAGCATCGCGGGGTAGAGATTGGACCGGTTTGAGGTAAGTAACGATTGTAAATCTAGTCCTAAGGGTATGAAACCTCGGATTTCATATCATTCTACTATTTTAAGGTGATGCACATGCTAGGTGGCGGGCGTGTGGGCGTGCACTATTGGGGATTGTGACTTGGTCCATCCCGTAGCAACTGTAAAGTTGCATATTTTGTTGAAACTATATGATACTTATATGTTTTAGAAAGTGTTTATGTAAATTGGGCTGAATGCCATGTTTGGGCCTTGTGTCAGTGCTATTTGGACCCTTAGGGGCCTTTTCTTACTATCCTCTTACTGTTTTCGATTGAAAATCTATAATCAGTCATGGTTATACCTGTTTACTGCATAACTCAGTTTTATTACTCTATTTTGATGCATATAAATGTTGTTGTTGGCTGAATACCCTGTTTTTACTGAAATGCCCAAGTGGCTCGAGAGGTTTATGACTGAGTGAGGCCGAGGGCTTGATTTGTGAGGATATTTATGGGATCTGGCTGCACACCACTGCATGTTTGGTATAGGCCGAGGGCCTGATTGATTTATGCCATGATTTGGCTTGATATAGCACTTGGGCTGAAGGAGCCCCTCCGGAGTCTGTACACACCCATAGTGAGAATAGTTACCTATTGAGTGCGAGTGCAGAGCGCTGAGTGACTGGGAGGCATGAGTGATTGTGAGGTAGGCCCAAGTGGCATGAGTGACTGTGAGGTTTGCCCCAGGGGTTGTATATGAGTGATGTTCTACCCGAGGGACTGTTTATGATTTCATCATTTTTGCTCACCTTTGTATTGAGCCTCTGTTTGAAACTGCTGAAAAATATTTGTTTTATGATTTTTACTGGAGATGGTTTGATTCAAACGCTGATTTTTTTAGCATGTTGTATTTTACTGAGATTTCATGATATGAACTTTATATGCTTTATTGCTTGTCACTACTGCTCAGTCTTTATTTATTGTTGTTACTTACTAAGTCGGCGTACTCACGTTACTCACTACACCTTATGTGCAAATCCAGGTGTAGTTGGACACGATAACGACTGTTGACTATTCCGATTGCAGATTTTCTCGGGAATAGCAAGGTGGCTGCCTGGTGATTGCAACCCTTCTCTTCTCCATCTTATCTTCCTTTAGTTGTATTTAGCTATTTTCCAGACTATGTTAGTCTCGATATTGTCAGATAAATTGTAGTAGATGCTTGACTAGTGACACCCGCTGTCAGGCTTTTCTTTTCACACTTTTGTTTTGATTTGAACTCCTTTACAAAGGGTTTTATGTTAGATAGCCTTGAAATTATCTTTGAAATAAAAATATCGGTTTATTTTGGAAATGAGTCGACTTTCCTAGTTCCACGATAGGCGCCATCACGACAGGGTTAATTTGGGTCGTGATAGCACTGTGTCCTTAAGGACAAGTAAAGGAGGATCATCATACTGTCGCTCTCTGATGCGCTCATATAAAGAAGACCGAGCGACTGTGCAAACTAGAACCCGACTAGGTTCTAACACATCTAACCTAACGAACTGATTAGCTAAAGTCTGGACATCTACAGCTAACGGTCTCTCACTAATCGGAATATAAGCAATGCTACCCATACTCACTGCCTTTCTACTCAAGGCATCAACCACCACATTAGCCTTTCCGGGGTGATACAAAATGGTGATATCATAGTCTTTCAACAACTCCAACCATCTTCTCTGCCTCAAATTAAGATCTTTTTGTTTGAACAAATACTGAAGACTACGATGATCAGTGAATACCTCACACGAGACACCGTAAAGGTAATGCCTCCAAATCTTCAGCGCATGAACAATGGCTGCCAATTCTAAGTCATGAACAGGGTAATTCTTCTCGTGAACTTTCAATCATCGTGACGCGTATGCAATCACCCTGCCATTTTGCATTAATACTGCACCAAGCCCAATGTGAGATGCATCACAATATACCGTATAAGATCCTGAACCTGTGGGTAATACCAATACTGGCGCCGTAGTCAGAGCAGTCTTGAGCTTCTGAAAGCTCAACTCACACTCGTCTGACAATCTGAATGGGACACCTTTCTGAGTCAGTCTGGTCAATGGGCTTGCTATAGATGAAAATCCCTCCATGAACCGACGATAATAACCTGCCAAACCCAGGAAACTCCGAATCTCTATAACTGAAGTAGGTCTAGGACAATTCTGAACAACCTCAATCTTTTTAGGATCCACCTTTATACCTTCTGCCGATACAACATGCCCCAAAAAGGCAACTGAGTCTAACCAAAATTCACATTTTGAAAATTTGGCGTATAACTGATTATTTTTCAAATTCTGAAGCACACTCTGAAGATGCTGCCCATACTCCTCTCGACTGCTGGAGTAAATCAAGATATCATCAATGAACACAACCACAAAGGAATCTAAATAAGTCTTGAACACACGATTCATCAAATCCATAAATGTTGCTGGGGCATTTGCCAACCCGAGTGACATCACTAGGAATTCGTAATGCCTATACCGAGTCCGAAAAGTTGTCTTAGGAAATCAGATGCCCTAATCTTCAACTGATGGTAACCAGACCTCAAGTAGATCTTTGAAAATAGCTTGGCACCCTGAAGCTGATCGAATAAGTCATCAATTCTTGGTAGTTGATACTTGTTCTTGATAGTAGCCTTGTTCAACTATCGATAATCTATACACATTCACATTGAACCATCATTCTTCTTTACAAATAACACTGGTGCATCCCAGGGCGAGACACTGGTCTAATAAATCCCTGATCAAGCAAGTCTTGTAACTGCTCCTTTAATTTTTTCAACTCCGGCGGGGCCATACGGTATGGTGGGATAGAAATGGGCTGAGTGCCCGGAGCTAAATCAATATAGAAGTCAATATCTCTGTCGGGTAGCATTCCCGGCAAATCTGCAGGAAATACTTCTGAAAATTTACGAACAAAGGATACTGAGTCCATAGAAAGAACATCCGCATTGGGATCGCGAATATAAGCCAAATAGACTAGACACCCTTTCTTGACCATACGCCGAGCCATCATATAAGAAATAACCTTGCTGGTAGAATAACCAGGAGTTCCTTTCCACTCTAACTGAGGTAACCCCGGCATGGATAGGGTCACCGTCTTGGCATGGCAATCCAATATAGCATGATAAGGTGACAACCAATCCATACCCAAGATGACATCAAAATCTACCATATCAAGAAGTAGAAGATCCACACTAGTCTCAAGACTACCAATAGTAATCACACACGAACGATAGACATGGTATACTACAACAAAGTATCCCACCGGTATAGATACACACACAGAAGTACTCAGAAAATCACAAAGCACAACCAAATACGAAGCAAAATAGGAGGACACATAGGAATAAGTAGATCCTGGATCAAATAGAACTGAAGCATCTCTATGGAAAACTTGAATAATACATGTGATCACGGCATCAGATGACTAGGCCTCAGGCCTAGCTGGAAAAGGATAAAATCGGGGCTGGGCCCACAACCCTGAACCGCATCTCTCGGACAGCCTCTAACTGGCTGGCCTCCACCTCTAGCGGCCTGACCTCCACCTCTAATGGCCTGACCTCCATCTCTAGCTTTCTGATCCCTACCTCTAGCTAGCTGATCAGGCGGTGAACCAATTGGTCCCGGTATGATAGCACGGGAATCCTGCCGAGATCTATTACTCGAGAACCTAGGGCAATACCTCCTGATATGGCTAATGTTCCCACACTCATAACACCCATCCTGATGCCGTGGCTGCTGAAGCTGAAACTGACCCGAACGGGCTGGATAACTGCTGTAGTGACTCTGGAGTGGTGGTGCACTAATAGGAGCTGAATGTGTACTAAATGTTGGCTGCCCAGAGTAAGGCATAATAGGACTGTGAATCCCTAAAGCACCGAGAGATGCCCGAAGTGCTGAATGAAATAGTTTGGGATGATGACCCTTACCAAAGTTACCCCTGCCTCCAGACGAGGCACCACTAAAACCATCAAACCGACGAGGCCTCTTATCAGACCTCTGCCCTCTCTCATGTGCAAGAACCATCTCGATCCTCTTCATGATATTAGCAGTTGCCTGAAAGGAAATCTCACTTCCGGCCACCTTGGCCATCTGAAGCCTGATAGGGTGAGTGAGTCCCTCAATAAACCTCCTCACTCTGTCTCCCTCAGTAGGTAGTAAGAGGAAAGCATGATAGGCTAAATCCACAAAACGTGACTCATACTGAGTAACAATCATACTGCCCTGCTGTAGACACTCAAATTGCCTATGGTAATACTCTCTCAATGTGATAGGGAGGAAATTCTCTAGGAATAGTCATGAAAACTGCTCACAGGTCAATGCAGGTGATTCAACTGGTCTGGTCAATGTATAATCTCTCTGTCACCTCTTAGTGGAACCCGTCATCTGAAATACGGAAAAATTGACCCCATTGGTCTCGACTATACCCATGTTCCGCAACACCTCCTGGCAGCGGTCAAGATAATCCTGCGGGTGCTCAGAAGGTGTACCACTGAAGTGAACTGAAAAGAGCTTAGTAAACTTATCCAGTCTCATAAGGCCTCGGAAGACATGGTCGGCCTATCACCGTCCTGTGCCGCAACAACTGGCTGAACTACCCCAACTGGCGGGACAGCTAGAGCCTGATTCTGGGGAGCCATCTACTCCGGAGCGGGGGTAGTGGGAGTTTGTGCTCCTCCCCCAGCCTGCGAGACGGTTGGTGCCATTGGAAATGTACCATTCAGGGTCATGCCTTCCATAAGACTCACCAAACGGACTAGAGCATCCTGAAGCATTGGAGTAGCTATGAATCCTTCCGGGACCTGAACTGGTCCAACTAGTACATTATGAACTGGAACCTCCCCCTGAAGATTCACCTGAGCTTCTACAACAGGTGCTGCTACTCGAGCTCTAGACTAAGCTCTACCTCTGCCTATAGCACGACCTCTACCCCTGGACATAGTTGCCACCGGGGGCTCTGGTCCCTGTCCGTCGGTAGATGTATTACGTGTCCTCGCCATCTGCGAGAGAATAAGAATAGAATGGTTAGATCATCGATGATAGAATAAAATCGCATGACAGGATAAGAAAGATGTGATATTGTTCCTAAACCTTATAGCCTCTAAAAGATAGGTACAGACGTCTCCGTGCCGGTCCTTCAGACTCTACTAAGTTTGCTCGTGACTCGTGAGACCTATGTAACCTAGTGCTCTGATACCAACTGTCACGGCCCGAACTTTCCACCTTCGGGACCGTGATGGCGCCTAACATTTTACTTGCTAGGCAAGCCAACGTTAGAATATAATTAGCCATTTTAACAAAATGTAAAATTAATTAATAATAAGGAAACAAATACAGAAGTAAATTCTGAACTAAAGTGAATAATCCATAATAATCACTATATCTCAATACCATCCAAGAACTGGAGTCACAAGTGCACGAGCTTCTAGAATAATACAGATAAAAGTCTGAATAAAATTCAAGTTGTTTGAAATATAATACACAGCAGAGATAATATAGAAGGGGACTTCAGAACTACGAACATTGTGCAGTTATACCTCAAGTCTCTACTGGTAGCTGTATCCGAGAAAATCTATAGTACGCCGCTGAGACCAACTCCAAAATCTGCATAAGAAGTGCATAGTGTAGTATCAGTACAATCGACCCCATGTACTGGTAAGTGCCGAGCCAAACCTCGACGAAATAGTGACGAGGCTAAGGCAGGTCACATACATTAACATGTACGCAATAATAATAATAACAACAATAATAGAAATAAAACAGGTGTCTCTTTTCAACAGTTGAAGCCCACTCGGCAGTCATAACCAATTATTATTTCAATCAGTTTCCATTGCGACGTGCAACCCTATCCCACAATATATTCATTGTAATCAATTATGTTACGGCGTACAACCCGCTCCACCAATATAAACTTATACAACTCTTAAATGTATTAGCAATACTCCAATAAATACCACGTTCAATAAGAAACTATTAAGCATCAAGACATACAATAATTATAATTTAATTATGAAACAAACAATGTCAAGTAGCAATTAATTGAGGAAATCAGGGATAAATTAGGCAGTTTAATATTTATTATGCAAAACGTCAAATAGAAATTAAGACACATAAATCAATTAACAATGTAACAATTATTGCAGAAATTCAAGAATTAATATTTGACAAGGAATATAAGTGAAACAATTATTATAATGATTAATTCGTATCTTAAAATAATTTAAGATGTTTAAATAATTAAGAAAATAAGTAATTTAACAAAGTATAGGCACCCATCACCTTGCCTATACATTGTTACACATGAAATTCATATAACAAATAATTCAAGGGTTATATTCCCTCAAGTCAAGGTTAACCACGACACTTACCTCGCTTTGTAACCAAATTCAAGAATCCAATAAACCTTTGCCTCGCGAATTTGTGTTTGGAATCCTCAAATCTAGTCATAAATAATTCAATATACTAAATATAAATCGTAGGAATTAATTACATATGAATTTACTAATTTTCCGGATTAAAAATCCGAAATTCATCTCAAAAATCAACAGTGGGACCCACATCTCGAATCCTGGAAAACTTATGAAATCTGAGCACCCGTTCTGATATGAGTTCAACCATACAAACATTATCGAATTCCAACACCGGATTGACCTTCAAATCTTAATTTTACATTTTTGGAAGATTTTATAAAAATCTAATTTTTCTTCCATAAATTCACAGATTCATGATGTAAATGAGTATGGAATCATGAAATATAATCAATATAGGATAAGGAACAATTACCCTAATGTTTCCCCGTGAAAATCGCCCAAAAATCGCCTCTCCCCAAACTCCAATTTGTCAAAAATGGAAAAATGGAACGAAGTACCCTGCTTTATAACTTACAGTTCTGTCCAGGCTGTCCTCGGCCCTCGGCCCTCGATCCTCGACCTTCGATCCTTGGCCTTCGATCCTAGGCCTCGATCCTGGGCCTTCTACCCTCGGCCTCGATCCTAGGCCTCGATCCTGGGCCTTCTACCCTCGGCCTCGATCCTAGGCCTCGGTCTTTGGCCTTCGATTTCTACCCCTGAATTTCTAGCAGAAAATATTGCAGCAACTTTTGCAGCAGTTGTTTAAGTCCAACTTTTGATCCGTTAACCATCCGAAACTCACCCGAGGCCCTTGGGACCTCAACCAAATATACCAACAAGTCCTAAAACATCATACGAATTTATTTGAAACCTCAAATCACATCAAACAACGCTAAAATCACAAATCACACCCCAATTCAAGCCTAATGAAACTTAAGAATTTCCAACTTCTACATTTGATGTCGAAACCTATCAAATCAAGTCCGATTGACCTCAATTTTGCACACAAGTCATAAATGATATAACGGAGCTATACAAATTTTCAGAACTGGATTCTAACCCCGATATCAAAAAAGTCAATTTGTGGTCAAACTTTGAAATCTTTAAGCCTTTAGGCTTCTAGTTTTTTCCAACTGGCTATAATTCAAGCTTGCGACCTCCAAATTAAACTCCGGGCATATGCCCAAGTCTTAAATCAGGATACAGACCTATTGGAACTGTCAAAACACTGATCCGAGTTAGTTTTCTCAAAATATTGACCAAAGTCAACTCAATTGAGTTTTAAGGCTCTATTTCACAGTTTAATCAATTTTTCATATGAAAACTTTCCAAAATATTATACGGACTGTGCACACAAGTCGACTAATTATAAATAGTGATTTTTCAAGATCTTATAATACAGAATTAATTATTAAATTTAAAAATGACCTTTTGGGTCATCACAAGGAATTAGCTATTGGTTACTTCAAATTAAATTAGTGTTTGTCTCTATCTTGAGCACTATAAATAATTTATGTGACTATAAGATATAAGTTACAATAAAACTCTTCGAGTCATATTTATATTAATACCAATAAGAGATTATTGGATTTTTGCCTCCAAAAGTTTCACAACTAAACAAAGTTTTTACTTTGTATTTTGGACACACAAGGAATTTATTGATTAAAATTTAATAATATGCTCTAGGATTTTTTTTATTTCTTTCACTTAATTTTCAATATATTACAAGTGATCAAGTAACGACCCGACTTGTCGTTTTGAGAATTTATATCTCATTCAGTGGCTTAAGAGCTCGAGCAACCTCATAATACGTATTATGACTCGCGTGTGTGGTTGAGTTTGGTTTTCGGACGATTTAGGATCCAATTGGGAGAACAATCCTTATTTTTGAAGTTGAAATAAAAAGAGTTGACCGGAGTTTAAAGTAATGACCCAACCGATCGTTTTGAGCATTTGCACTTCGCTCGGTAGTTTACGGGCATGAGTAGCTCTGTATGATGTATTATGACTTATGTGAATCGTCGCTTTTGAATTTCAGGTTATTTAGAATCAAATTAGAAGAATGGATTTCATTGTTGAAGCTTTAAACTCGAAGGAGTTGACCAAATCTGACTTTTTAGTATTTGACCTCGGATTGGTATTTTGATAGTTTTGTTAGCTCCGTTGGGTGATGTTGGATTTAGGAGCACGTCCGGATTGTGATTCGGAGGTCCGTAGTGGAATTTGGCTTGAAATGGCGAAAGTTGGAATTTTGCAAAGATTGACCGGAGTGGACTTTTTGATATCTGGGTCAGATTTCGATTCCAGAAGTTAGAGCATATCCGTAATGTCAAATGTGACTTGTGTACAAAATTTGAGGTCAATCGGACGTGATTTGATAAGATTCGGCATCGGTTGTGGAAGTTGAAGTTTCAAAGTTCAATGATTTCGAATTGAGGTGTGATTCACCGTTTCGATGTTGTTATGTGTGTTTTGAGGCCTCGAGTAGGTCCATGTTTTGTTATGGGACGTGTTCGTATATTTGGACGTGGGCTCGAGGGGCTCGGGCGTGTTTGGGATTGATTTCGGAGCATTTTGGAAATTTTGGCTAAGGTTCATTATTGCTGGTTCTGGTGTGACCGCATCTGCGGCTGGTTTGCACATGGGCATAGTGATGCATTTTTCACTGACTATCTGAAAAGAAAATGAAACATCTTATTTATTGTTGAAAGGACTTTTGGAAAAATTAATATTTTCAAATTTACTCATATTTTCGAAAATTTCAGTAAAGGGTTTAGGTTTTCACTGATATACTTGAAACGCGAAAGTATTTTTTGGGAAACTACGAATAAGCTAGGCATTTCATCTCTGAATTAATTCTTTTATTACTTGCTTTACGTTGTCATAAACTGTTGTTGGATATTGGTGTTGGACCCGACCTTTATTTTAGCTCGTCACTACTTTCAACCTAAGGTTAGGTTTGTTACTTACGCAGTATATGGGATCGGTTGTACTGATACTACACTTATGCACATTGCGTGCAGATGTTGGCTGATGTTGTTGTTGTGCTCGATGGTTGCCGGATTTGAATATGTACTTGCGTTCCTATTGTAGCTGCCTCTTGTTCATGGTAGCCTTAGATTTATAAAAACTTTATTTATGTACTTTTCAAACAGAAGGTGTATTTACTTCATATCAGCTTTGTAAACTCTATTCTTAGAAGCTCATGATTTGTACTACCAATTCTTGGGGAATGTATAAGATTAAGACTTTTCATTACTTAATTGCTTTATAAATTGTTATTGGAATTGGTTAGTGGTTAATTGGCTTACCTAGCGGGTTGGGTTAGGTGCCATCACGACTAGTCGAATATTTGGGTTGTGACAAGGTGGTATCAGAGCCAGGTTCATAGGTTCTACAAGTCATGAGCAAGTGTCTAATAGAGTCTTGCGGATCGGTATGATGACGTCCATACCTATCTTCGAGAGGCTGCCGGACATTTACGATATACTTCTCATCTTTCTTTCATTATCGTGCGGCATTGATTTACCTTGAGAAGTAATCCTTCGAATTCCTTCCACGTATTCGTATGCGTACGTAAGCGCTCGGTATCGGCTGTGCATCAACGGCTTGTGATTCCCTGGTTGAGGTGCGAAATGTGATTTAGTTGTGCTGATGATGGGCCAGTCTGGAGGACTTGAGGCTGGGTTTTGACTGTAGCTTGAGCACGGGGATTTCGGTTATGTGAGCACGTGCTTTTAGACTTTTACGTTCGATAGTGGAATTTGTGGCTCGATGAGTGGCTGGATGGCTACGTGATGAGTATGATGTGACTGCGAGATGTATTCATATAGTTTGAATGTGGCAAGAAGAGTTTGCGTGAGACGTAAAAAAGATTATTGGGTGCTTGATTTCTGTCTTGATTTGACGTATTGGCTAGAGTTGTGGGTGTGTTGAGGGATTTCTCATGTTGTTTAATTATGGAGTGAAGTAGATTTTCATGTCTTGTTGTGAGTTCAGACTCAGGAAGGTTAAGTGATTGCGTAGTAGTTGTGATTGTGGAAGGGTATAAAGACATGTCAGTTTTGGCAAAGCATGTGGGTTATCTCCTGCGGGGTGTCCTGAGGTTGCGTGATCCCTGTGTTGCTTTATAGAGAGTTCTCCTTTACTAGCGAATTATATGTGTTGCAATTTGAGTTTGGACCGCTTGTGGAAGTTGGCTTGACTGTTACAAGGGTGAATGCGATATTTGCAGATAATTTTAAGTATTAGATGGTTTGAGTTACACGAGTTTATGAAGGATTTAGTTGAATCTCACTGCAGTAATAGGGTATGGTTATTGTAAGTTATCAGATGTTTTATTTCTTGACTTTGAGACAAGTGGGAGAGTCTACTATCGACAATTTGATTGTATGGTTATGTGTCGTATCGGTTTCAGTCTGAGGCATACTTGTGGATTGGTTATGACTTGCAGATGTTGGTTTTAAGGATAAATTAAGCAAGGGAATTTCTGGATGCATGATGTATTACACTTTATGGGTATAAGGAGATCACATGATGATTTGAATTTGTTATTCGTGACGGATGTAGTACGCATGGAGTAGGGATTCACTCGGTTGATTAAAGGTGTGGATTAGTTCTTAGGGTGTTAGTGTGCTAATGGGGCACAGGTTGTTCGGCCCGTTTGGTCGGTTTAATTAAGATTTGAGTAGAGTGGAAGACTCTCGAGAATGGTTCCAATGGATTCAAGATTTATATGTAGCAATTAGGAATTTTCAGGATTTGTATATGGCTAGAAACTGAGATTTACATTGGATGGCGTCGAGACTCGCGATATTTCTATATCCTTATAGATTCTACATATCAGTGTCAAGAAGGTAAAGGAAACGACTTTAGATTCGCAGAGGGTCTCTTCATAGTGGGTATCTTGGTTGTGGTACTTTGGGGTGCTTAAGAGAGAATTCGGCGGCTTATGAGCCTTAGGGCGGTGTAGTTTTATGGTAGGGTCTCGTGTGGTGAGTCTTGGGTTGAGGATTGAAATATTATGGCAAGGAGGAGTATCAATTTGAAGGCAATTCAAAACAAACTCGGAGAATTAGGACAATTTGGTAACGGGTTAGATCGGCATGGTAGCAGATGCGATTGGCTCTTTTGGTGCTTATGATGTAGTGAGTTTCTACAGGTGTTTTGTTGCGATACTCTTGGGTTTAGACAGCCTGCGTAGCCTGGTTGAGTTAGAGGGGTTCAGTCCTGACAGTTTGGTTTTGTGCGAATTAGATTCAGAGAGTTCTTGATGTTTTCTACCACAGTTAGAGATGTATATTTCCTACTGGCGTGAGGAGTATGTGATGTATAGTGATTTTCTCGTGGATGGGATTAAATGGAAAGTTCTTGGCTAATTAAGTATGCAGTTGCTGGTAACTCGGAGTGGATTACGAAGCTCTCACATTTTTCGTATGATGGTATGGTATGTGTGGTGTGTTGTGTAGGATTGAGAATTGCATGTGTAAGGTCACATTTCAATTTTAAAGGGAAGGTCATGAGTCCTTAGGTAGCATGGACAGTTTTGGACGACTAGGTAAATGATATTACTATCTAGTATGACTTGATGAGGGTATACATTTCAGAAGGGGCAATGTGTTTTGATTTATGGATACTTCATTGGTATTGCGGAACTTTCTTGTTTGATCGACTGCTGATGTTCAAATTTTGCTTTATGGCACAGAAGAATTATAGAAGTATTTCTCGTGGGATGATCGTGTATTGGAGAAGTGTTAGACATTCAGGCGGTGGATTTGAGATCAGATATGGTGATTCGTGTCTTCTATGGATTTGGAGACTGGGAATTCTCATGAGTAGATTATTTCGTGGTTGTGGGTGAAGAAAGTTGATTTGGGGCTCATTGGTAGGCCCAATATGGATGTGTGTTCTGTACCGAGTCGGATTGGTTGGCTCCATACTGCCGTTGTTGAGGGATGTTCCATTCGATTGTTGTTGAGCTTATTCGTGTTCTGAAATGATTTGTGAATTACTCTTCTATGCCATGAGGAGTTGTGATTCGTTGGTTATATGCACATATGGTGCGGTTCTATTTGAGCTTTATAGCGGGATTTGAGCAAGATGAGTATTTGGGTATTGCATGATTGATTGCACTTTGGCTATGTTCTTTCCTGATTGTGGTATCGTGTTATTTGCTCTACGTGGTTATGGTAATGCACTTTAGGTACTTGATGTCGAATTTCGCGTGGTTATTGATTTTGATCAAGGTGGCTCGAGGTATATAATATGGACCAGCGTTTGAATGGGGTCACGCATTGCAGCGAAGTTATGTTGAGATATGATCCTTTGTGTTGGATTCGTGTGTTTTGGTTCTACGGTGTGTGCTAGGCTCTTAGCATGGTGTTGTGATGGTACTTGTTAAGCTGGCGGGACAGTCCTCTCGTTTGAGGCATTTTTAGGATTGAGTACATTTGGAATGTTGCTATTTGGTGCACGGGTTGTGGCTTTAAGCTGTATTGATGTGTCATGTCACTAGAGTGATTATGTTAGATGGGATGAGGTCATCGTACTAGAATAGGTGCTATCCGATCTGATTGCGGTATATTTAGAAGGATATTGATGCTGATCGGCTTAGAAATTTTCTGTAGTTCCTATCGAAGGAGAGGGAGTTCCACAACTTGTTGATCTGGCGAATGTTTATAAGTTTCTGCGTGTTCTTTCTTCGCTGGCAGTATATGAAGGTGTTAGAATGAGGCTTTGTTTGATAAGAGGTTTATTACCGGCATTGGGTTATTTTGAGCAGCTACTGTGATTTGAAATTTTCGCTAGGAGCGTTTGAGTTATGTGGTATATCATATGATTTGATCTTGAGTTATGGCTATGACTGGATTCAATTTGTTCAGACTTATACAGTGTGTAGATGCGAGATTCTGATCTTATCGAAAATTTCGGATGTGGAAATTTGGTTCTAAGGCTTATGGGCTAGGTTGAATTATGAAATTTCAGTTATGCTATGTTATCAGGCCTATATGGGATAGCGTGACTTGGGAACACCCCCGGGTATGTGCATGGCAAGGTTACACGGCGATTTGATAGCGTTTGAAACAACTCTGGGCATATTCGAGGACGAACGTATATTTAAGTGGGGGAGGATGTAACGACCCAACTAGTCATTTTGAGCATTTGCACTTCGCTCGGTAGTTTACGGGCATGAGTAGCTCCGTATGATGCATTATGACTTATGTGAATCGTCGGTTTTGATTTTTAAGTTATTCGGAATCGAATTGGACGAATGGATTTTATTGTTGAATTTTTAAATTCGAAGGAGTTGACCAAGTTTGACTTTTTAGCATTTGACCTCGGATTGGAATTTTGATGGTTCTGTTAGCTCCGTTGGGTGATTTTGGACTTAGGAGCGCGTCCGGATTGTGATTCTGAGGTCCGTAGTGGAATTTGGCTTGAAATGGCGAAAGTTGGAATTTTGGAAAGTTTGACCGGGAGTGAACTTTTTGATATCGGGGCCAGATTCCGATTTCAGAACTTGGAGCAGGTCTGTAATGTCAAATGTGACTTGTGTGCAAAATTTGAGGTCAATCGGACGTGATTTGATAGGTTTCAGCATCGATTATGGAAGTTGAAGTTTCAAAGTTCAATGATTTCGAATTGAGGTGTGCTTTGTCGTTTCGATGTTGTTATGTGTGTTTTGAGGCCTCGAGTAGGTCCGTGTTATGTTATGGGACTTGTTCATATATTTGGATGTGGGCCCGAGGGGCTCGGCCATGTTTCGGATTGATTTCGGAGCATTTTGGAAATGTTGGCTAAGGTTCATTGCTGCTGGTTCTGGTGTGACCGCACCTGCGGCTGGTTTGCGCATGTGCGGTAGTCGCAGAAGCGACAGTGGGGCCACAGAAGCAAAGGTTGTTGGCGCACCTGCACGTGCATAGAAGCGAGGGTTATCCGCAGGTGCGGAAGGGCCAGTCTCCATGGGCTTCGCAGATGCGAGGCATCATCCGCAGAAGCGGAAGTTGCAGATGCAACATTTTAACCGCAAATGCGGAATAGCTGGGCAGAGTTATAAAAATCGAGTTTTTGGTTCTTTTTTCATATTTTGAGATGTGGGACTCGGATTGAGGCGATGTTTGAAGCAAATTTCATCACAAGGATTGGGGTAAGTGTTCTCTACTCAGTTTTGATTACATTTCATGAATCTATCTTTATTTTTGGCAATTGGTTGATGAATGTTAAAGAGAAATTGGGGGTTTTGGCCTAAAGTTTCATAATATGCATTTTTGAGTTTTGAACACTGATTGGAAGTCGGATTTGAGTGAAACTAGTATGGTTGGACTCGTAATTGAATGGGTTGTCGAATTTTGTGAGTTTTGTCGAGTTTTGAGGCGTGGTCCCCAGTATGCTTTTTAGCCGATTTTGGGCTTTTGATTAAAGATTTGACCTTTTTCGATTGTGATTGGTTCCTTTAGCATTGTTTGATGTATTTGAGTTGATTTTGGTTAGTTTCGAGCCGTTCGGAGGTTGGAACACGTGGGATGGCATTTTGGAGCATCACTTGGCTTGCTTAGTATTGGAATTGGCTTGTTCGAGGTAAGTAACTCTTCTAATCTTGGAGCTGAGGGTATGAAACCCTGAAATACGTGTTATGTGATTTGTGTTGAGGTGACGCTCATGCTAGGTGACGGGCGTGTGGGCGTGCACCATGTGAATTGGGACTCTGTTGTTTCCATGGCTGAATAGTGGCCCTATTTTGTTGATATCCATGTTTTCACCGTGGGATAAAGTAATTGAGGTGTCAATCATGCTAGATATCATGTTTAGGCTTTATGCTGATACTGTTGGGACCCATAGTGGTCGTTTCTTGCTGTCATCTCACTGATTTCATTGATATTTTGTACTCAGTCATATTCATGCATTCATATCATATCTCGGTCTCAGTTGTTATTTATTAATACATCATATTATTGTTGTCGGGCTAGTTTCATGACATTGTGAGCCCGTGTGTGAGACTGGAGAGATTGATGACTGAGTGAGGCCGAGATCCTAATTATGAGTGACAGTTATGGGATCAGGTTGCACGCCGCAACATGCTATATTGATTTATGCCTGGATCTAGCTTACGATAGCGTTTGAGATGTAGGAGCCCCTCCGGAGTCTGTAACACAGCCCCAGTGAGCGCGGATGATACTATTGAGGGATGGATTTCCCTGGACATGGATCTTGTCCGAAGCATTTATACCTGGGGATGGATCTTCCCCACGGGCTGGATTTGGCCCTACTCAGTACTGAGTGACTGATGGTTAGTTGATGTATATATTCCGGGATAAATCTTTCCTGGGCCGGATTGTCCATATACAGTACTGAGTGATTGAGCATGATGAGTGGGAAGTGTGAGACAATGAGATTGAGTACTTTGAGAGTCTGAGTAACTGAGTTCATCTCTGAGATACATTGCATTGACATGCACACATGACATACATGCATAGAGATGTATTTTCCTCATGTTGTACGGTATCACGTCATTCATGACTTCTCACACATATTGACGTATGGGCATAGTGATACATTTTTCACTGACTATCTGGAAAGAAAATGAAACATCTTATTTATTATTGAAAGGACTTTTGGGAAAATTACAATTTTCAAATTTACTCATATTTTCAACAATTTCAGTAAAGGATTTGGGTTTTCACTGATATACTTGAAACGCGAAACTATTTTTCGGGAAACTACGAATAAGCTGAGCATTTCATCTTTGAATTACTTCTTTTATTACTTGATTTACGTTGTTATGAACTGTTGTTGGATATTGGTTTTGGACCCGACCTTTGTTCTAGCTCGTCACTACTTTCAACCTAAGGTTAGGTTTGTTACTTACTCAGTATATGGGGTCGGTTGTACTGATACTACACTTCTGCATATTGCGTGCAGATATTGGCTGTTGTTGTTGCTGTGCTCGATGGTTGCCGGATTTGAAGATGTACCTGCGTTCCTATTGTAGCTGCCTCTTGTTCATGATAGCCTTAGATTTAAAAAACTCGATTTATGTACTTTTCAAACACAAGGCGTATTTACTTCATATCAGCTTTGTAAAGTCTATTCTTAGAAGCTCATGATTTGTACTTCCAGTTCTTGGGGAATGTATAAGATTAAGATTTTTCATACTTAATTGCTTTATAAATTGTTATTAGAATTGATTAGTGGTTAATTGGCTTACCTAACGGGTTGGGTTAGGTGCCATCACGACTAGTAAGATATTTGGGTCGTGACATTTGACTTTTGAGCAAACGACTACGTACTAGGATTTTGATAATATCAATAGCTTCGTATGGTGATTTCGGACTTAGGTGTACGTCCGAATTTGGATTTGGAAGTTTGTAGGATAATTTGACGCATTTTGGCGAAAGTTGGAAAATGGAAGATTTTTAGAAAGTTTGACCGGGATTTGACTTTATTGATATTGGGGTCGAAATTCGATTTCGAAAATTTATACAACTCTATTATATCATTTAGGACTCGTGTGCAAACTTTGGGGTCATTTCAGATTAATTTGATATGTTTCGGCACAAGTTATAGAATTTGAAAATTTCATACACTTATAAGTTTGATTCGATAGGCGATTCATAGTTTCGGTGTTGTTTGATGTGATTTGAGGCCTTGACTAAGTTCATATCGTGTTTTAGGACTTGTTGCTATGTTTGGTTAAGGTCCCGAGGGCCTCGGGTGAGTTTCGAATGGTTAAACGGATCAAATTTGGGTTTGGAGCAATTCTTGAATTTTTCTAGTTCTGGTGCAATCGCACCTGCGATGGAAATGGTCGCAGGTGAGCGACCGCAAAAGCGACAAAATGGTCATAGATGCGGCATGGACTAGGAAGGGCAGTGGCCACAGATGCGCACTCCTTACCGCATAAGCAGAGTCGCACCTGCGGCTTCGCGATCGCAGAAGCAGAAAAGGGAAAGGCCAAGCCTCATCACAGAAGCGGACAACTTCTTCGCAGAAGCGAGTCCGTAGAAGCGGACTGCTGTCCGCAGAAGCGTCTCAGACCGCAGAAGCGTGAAAGCCCTCACATCTGCTAGATCGCAGATGCGGCTAAGTGCATCGCAAATGCGAAAAATTATTGGGCAGAATATAAACGAAGGGTCCGAGAGTTTTTCTCATTTTTGGACCTTTCAAACACGGGTTGAGGAAATATTTGAGCGAGAATTCACGAGAAATATTGAGGTAAGTCACTTGTGATCATTGTTACTCAATAATATTGGATTATCATTGAGTATTTCGACTAGATTATATATTTTTGAGGTGACACTTGAGGATTTGTGTCTAGGGATTTCAAAATAAGAATTTTTGAGATTTGGAGGTCGAGTTGAGGTCGGAATTTGGTAAATTTTGTATGGTTGGACTCGTGGTTGAATGGGCGTTCATATTTTATAACTTTTGTCGGATTCCGAGATGTGGGCGCCACGGGCGATTTTGAGTGCAATTTCGAATTTTGTTGGAAAATTTGTATTTTCTTATTGAATTAATTCCTATAATTTGTATTGACTGAATCGAATAAATTTGGATAGATTTGAGCTGTCCGGAAGTCATATCAAGCAGAAAGGCTATTTTGGAATATCGACATAACTTCAAAAAAGGTAAGTATCTTGCGTAATCTTGAGTGGGGGAATTACCCCTTAGGTATTAAGTATTATGTGGAAATTGTGTAACCAAAANGTGTAGTATAACTCTTAAAATATTTTAATTTTTTTGCATCACTTGACATTATTATGAACATCAGTTTTACTTAAAATTAGAGTGCACCCATAATTTTCAAATCCTAGATCCGACTCCGATGAGATGGTTGACTCATGTTTCCTTTTGAGTCTTTAGATAGATTTTGGTTCTTTTTGTTTACNTAAGTATTATGTGGAAATTGTGTAACCAAAAACCATGTACGCGAGGTGACGAGTACGTACTTGGCTTATATGTGCAAACTATATTGGTTGAAATTCCTAGACGCCCTTAAGTATTAAATTGAAAAATTGTTGGAATATAGTAAATCCTTTATTTATCATGCCTCATTCCTTGTTTGCCGAGGTTGTTTTTATATGATAATTTGGTGTGATTGCCACTTTGATTTTTATGTGAAATATTGTGGTTAGTTGGGTTGACAATTCTTGAAAATAATTTCATTATGGATTTTTCATCTGCAAATAATTAATTAAATAAATTTAAATTGAGGTGTTAATATATTTATCAAAACTTTAGATTAAAGAAGGTGTTGTCCTATACTGAGTTACTTTTCCATTTCTGTTGTTGTTTTTGAGGTTTTATATACATTGTGTGGAGCCTTGGGCTATGTTTTGAGAAATGTATTGATTTTGCTACATCTTTGGAATTTGGTTGTGGTCAGTGGGCAAATTATACTATGAATTATTGTATTGTATTGTCGTTTAAACACTCTCCTTGATGTTATTTATGCTTCCTACCTTGCTTGTTAATGATATACATGTGCTTGGTAAGGAAGTGTGTAAAGCACGAAGGGTGATGCCATGTCATTTCAATTATATTATCATGTGAGGGAGAGTGTAAAGCACGAAGGGTGATGTCGTGCCATTTGAAAGTGTAAGTGCACGAAGGTATTATCGTGCCATTTGATGTGATATGTTGAATATTTATATATATATATCGGGTGAGAATGAAGAATGAGACAAGTGCACGAAGGTATTACCGTGCCATTTGATGTGATATGTTGAATATATTTCTCACACCAGAAAAGTTAAATGAGGTGTCACATGG
>AWOL01S0004429.1:0-26161 GCA_000715115.1 Nicotiana otophora
GTGTGTACTTATTTGAAACTTTAGTCTATCATGTAATTTCCAACTTGATTAAGACTTAGGGCTATCCTTAGACCCTACGTCACTTATAATATGACTCGTTCACTTATTAACATACGAACCTGCTGGAACCTTAAAATCCCGATTCCGTGGTCGTTTTCTCAAAGTGTTGACCGAAGTCAAATTTGCCCTTTTACGGCTAACTTAAGGAATCACGTGTTCCGATTTCAACCCAAACACTTCCAAATCCCGAACCAACCATCCCCGCAAGTTATAGATCATTAAAAACACATTCGGGGAGTTTTATTTAGGGAAATGTAGTTCTAAAAGGCGAAATGACTGATTGGGTCGTTACATTAAGTGTATGAAAACGTTTGTTGCACTTCAGACTTATTTGGCCTTACGTGCATTTGAAGTGCAATTTTTTTACTCTAGACTTATTGACTTTAAGTGCATTGTAATATGGTTATTAATTTGGCTTCTTCTCAAGTGGGGGCCAAATTTTCATGACATTTGCCATGATATAATATCCACTATAACAAATTTATGGATCATGATATTTGTCATGACATAATATCCACTATTAAGCCAAGAATTTCTTGCTATAAATAAAAGAGTTTCTCCTCATTTGAAAATACACTAATTCAAGAGCCTTTCATTCTTGTCTTTCTTTCTCCTCATTTATTTCATTATAGGGTATTTTGTAAGAGAGTGAGTGTTGGAAAACACTTGTATGAACCCTTTCTTTGGAGTGATATTGTGAGGTTATTCTCTTGGGGTATTTGGTAATTAGAGAGTTTACTCTAATTTTGTACTCTCTTTTGTACTCTTATTGGTATAGTGAAATTGCTTCTCTCCGCTTGTGGACGTAGGTCACCTTGACCGAACCACATTAAATTTGTATCTTCTATATCTTCTTTAATTGTCATTATTATCAACTTGCATTGTCTTTGTTATTATTATTATAACGTTGTTTGGCTAAATTCTGCACTACCCGATTTCCCGATCTTAACAAATTGGTATCAGAGCCAGATCAAACCGGGTTAGTTTAAATAGCCAAAATGACTCTAACAAAGTCTTATGTTGAGAAATTTGACCGAAGTGCAAACTTCGGAATGTGGCAATTAAAGATGAAAGCTATCCTAATTTAGGATGGCTTAGATTTGGCATTGCAAGGAAATGAGAAGATGTCGGATAAAATAACAGATGAGGAGTTTGCCGTCATAGACAAAAAGACAAAAACATGTATTATTTTAAATCTTTCAAATAAGGTTTTGCGTGAAGTTGCAGCAGAAAGCTCAGCCAAAGGCATATGGGAAAATCTTAAAACCCTGTATATGAAAAGAACAGTAGAAAATAGGCTTTACCTAAAGAAAAAATTCTAAACTTTTCGTATGGCTGAAGGTACCTCTATACTTACACATCTTGATACTTTTGATTCTCTTCTTATAGATTTAAGTAACATAGATGCTGAAATCAAAGATGAGGATCAAGCTGCGTTATTGCTTATTTCCTTACCCAGTCGTTTAAACATATAAGAGATACTATGCTTTATGGAAAGGATAATATCTCTTATAAAGATACCAAATCTATTTTGAAATCAAAAGAACAAATAGATAGAGATATTATTGGGGAAACTAGTGGGACCCAAGGGGAAGGCTTATTCATAAGAGGTAGATCCAATAAGAAAGATTCAAGTAGTGAGAAACCTAAATCAAGGTCAAAATCTAGATACATAAATATCATATGCAAATATTGTCATAAGAAAGGTCACATTATTTGTGAATGCTTTAAATTGAAAAATAAAGAAAAGCATACAGAAAAGAAAAATGAGCACAAAAATACTGACACTGGCGAAGCAAGTGTAGCTGTGGATGAGACTGAGGGAACTATTTTTTTAGCAACTAATAATAGTTTTAAATCTAACAATAAGTGGATTTTAGATTCGGGTTGTTCTTATAATATGTGTCCCAATCAGGATTTATTTACCACATATGAATCTATTAGAGGTGGAGTTGTCTTGATGGGAAATAATGCTGCCTCTAAAGTTATTGGAAAAGGTACAGTCCGAATCAAAATGCATGATGGTGTGGTGAGAACACTCACTGATGTTAGACATGTTCCTGACTTGAAGAAAAATCTCATCTCTTTGGGTGCTCTAGAATCTCTTGGGTGCAAGCACGCAGGTGAAGGTGGAGTTCTGAAAATTTCTCATGGTGCTCTTGTGATCATGAAAGCACACATATCTGATACGTTGTATACTATTTTGGGATCTACTGTTATAGGTAGTACTGCAGTTTCAATATCAGATAAATTAGATTCTGACATCACCAAATTATGGCATATGCGATTGGGGCATATAAGTGAAAAAGGTCTTTCCATCCTCAACAAAAGAGGTCTCTTATGTGCATAAGTACCGAAAATATGAAGTTCTATGAACATTGTGTGTTCGGGAAGCAGAAAAGAGTCAGCTTCAAATCTTCAGCAATTCATAGAACAAAAGGTACTTTGGATTACATTCATTCAGATCTTTAAGGTCCTTCACGTACCCCATCAAAAGGTGGTGCCAGGTATATGTTAACTTTCATTGATGATTATTCAAGGAAATTCTGGGTTTATTTCCTGAAAAATAAAAGTGATATTTTCTTAAATTTCAAACAATGGAAAGTTTTGATTGAGAAGCAAACAGGAAAACAGGTTAAGCGGCTTAGAACAGATAATGGCTGGGAATTTTGTAATGATGAATTCAACGAATTTTGCAAGAATGAAGGAATTGCTCGACATCGTACTGTGAGAATGACACCTCAGCAAAATGGTGTGGCAGAATAGATGAATAGAAATCTTTTGAAAAGGACTCGTTGCATGATTTCAAATGTTGGGTTGACAAACGCCTTTTGGGCAGAAGCTATCTCCACAGCTTATTATATTGTCAACCGAGCTCCTTCTGCATCTTTGAACTTTAAGACTCCAGAGGAAATGTGGTCAGGTACTCCTGCTAATTATTTTGATTTAAAGATATTTGGTTGCCCTGCATACATGCATGCAAATGATGGAAAATTAGAGCCAATGGCTAAAAATGCATTTTCCTTGGGTATGCATCTGGGTGAAAGGATACCGACTATGGTATCTTGATCCCACGTCACCAAAATTTATAATTAGCAGAGATGTAACCTTTGATGAATCCTCTATGTTACATTCTAGAAAAGAGTCTTCTAGTTCTTGTAATACAGATAAAGAAAACAGTACACAGGTGGAGGTTGAGATTGGCATTCTCTCTGAGCCAAGCTCATCAACTTTGGAGCAAAATATAGTTGAAACTCCTGAAGTTGAGCGAGAAGCTGAAATTTTTGAAGTTGAGACTCCTGAAGTTGAACCAGAAGAAGAGGAGTATTCTATAGCCAAACATAGACTAAGAAAAGAAGGTAAACAACCATTAAGGTTTGGATATTATGTTGCATATGCTTTTTCAGTTGCACGGGAAACTGAAAAAATTGGAGAACCATCAAAATATTCAGAAGCAGTTTCTGATGCTGACTCAGCCAAGTGGCTGATTGCAATGAATGAAGAAATTGAGTCTCTCCACAAGAATGGTACTTGATCTCTTGTGAAGCCGCCATCAGGAAAAAGAATTGTTGGTTGCAAATGGGTCTTCAAGAAAAAGAATGGCATTCCAGGGGTTGAAGATGCGAGGTATAAGGCACGATTAGTTGCAAAGGACTATAGTCAGGTATAAGGAGTTGATTTTAATAAAATTTTCTCACATGTTGTTAAACATAGCTCTATTCGTGTCTTGCTTGCCTTCGTTGCCATGTATGATTTGGAATTAGAATAACTTGATGTTAAGACAACTTTCTTACATGGCGAACTTGAGGAACAAATATACATGCATCAACCCAAAGGATTTGAAATTGAAGAAAAAGAAGATCATGTTTGCTTGTTGAAGAAATCTTTGTACGGATTAAAGCAGTCTCCAAGACAATGGTATAAAAGGTTTGATTTCTTTATGTTGGGTCATGGTTATTCAAGGAGCATGTATGATAGTTGTGTTTACTTCCGGAAGTTAAATGATGGATCATTTGTGTACCTATTATTATTTGTTGATGATATGCTCATTGCTGCTAAGGATTTAACAAAAATTCACAATTTGAAAGGTTAGCTGAAAAGTGAATTTGAGATGAAAGATTTGGGAGCAACTAAGAAAATCCTTGGCATGGAGATCAAAAGAGATCGAAAAGCCAACAGGCTATTTCTGACCCAGAAGAAGTACTTGGAGAAAATCTTGAAGAGGTTTGGCATGAAAGATGCTAAACCAGTTAGTACCCCTCTTGTTGCTCATTTAAAGTTATCAGTTGATCAATCCCCGCAGTCAGAGGAAGAAGAGAGGTACATGGCACATGTTCCTTATTCCAGTGCAGTCGGCAGTATTATGTATGCAATGGTTTGTACACGACCAGATATTTCACAAGCAGTGAGTGTGGTAAGCCGATACATGGCTTGCCCTTGTAAAGCACATTGGCAGGCTGTGAAATAGATTCTCAGATACTTGTGAGGTACTTCAAATACATGTTTGGAGTTTGGGAGAAATACTAATACTTTGGTTGGTTTTGTAGACTCAGATTATGCAGGTGATCTTGACAAAAGAAGATCATTGATAAGCTATGTATTTTGCATTGGTGGTTGCGCTATTAGTTGGAAAGCTACATTACAACATGTAGTAGCTTTATCTACTACCGAAGCAGAATATATGGCAGTGACCGAGGCAATCAAAGAAGCCTTATGGTTGAAGGGTCTATTTGCGGAACTCAGTTCACACCAAGGTGGTCTTACCATTTTCTGTGATAGTCAAAGTGCCATTCACTTGACTAAAGATTAGATGTATCATGAAAGGACGAAGCACATTGATAAAAAGTATCATTTCATCCGAGAAACCATTGCTGAAGGAAAAGAGTCTGTTCAGAAGATCAACACTAGAGACAATCTTGCTGACATGTTCACAAAACCTCTTCTAGTGTCCAAGTTCAAGCTTTGCCTGAACTTGATTGGTATTTATGAAGAATGATTTTGCCCATTGGGGTTTTTGCGGAGAAGGTGGAGCAAATTTACTACATAAGCCGAAATTAGGCCAAGGAGGAGATTTGTAATATGGCCATTAATTTGGCTTCTTCTCAAGTGGGGGCCAAATTTTCATCACATTTGTCATGACATAATATCCACTATAATAAATTTGTGGATCATGACATTTGCCATGACATAATATCCACTATTAGGCCAAGGATTTCTTGCTATAAATAGAGGAGTTTCTCCTCATTTGAAAATACACCAATTCAAGAACTTTTCACTCTTGTCTTTCTTTCTCTTCCTTTATTTCATTATAGAGTATTTTGAAAGAGAGTGAGTGTTGGGATACACTTGTGTGAACCCTTTTTTTGGAGTGATCTTGTGAGGTTATTCTCTTGGGGTATTTGGTAATTATAGTATTTACTCTAATTTTGTACTCTTGTTGGTATAGTAAAATTATTTCTCTCTGCTTGTGGACGTAGGTCACCTTGACCGAACCACGTTAAATTTGTGTCTTCTTTATCTTCTTTAATTGCCGTTATTATCAACTTGCATTGTCTTTTTTATTATTATTATAACGTTGTTTGGCTAAATTTCGCACTACCCAGTTTTCCGATCCTAACATGCATGAAACCATTGGTTGCACTTCAGACCTATTTGGCCTTAAGTGTATCTGAAGTGTAATTGTTTCACTTCAAATTGTTTGGAGTGCATGAAACCATTGGTTGCACTTCACACCTATTTGGCCTTAAGTGCATCTAAAGTGTAATTTTTTCACTTCAGACTTTTTGGCGTTAAGTGCATGAAACCATTGGTTGCACTTCAGACCTATTTGGCCTTAAGTGCATCTGCAATGCAATATTTTCATTTCAGACTTTTTGGCCTTAAGTGCATGAAACCATTGGTTGCACTTCTAACCTATTGGGCCTTAAGTGCATCTGAAGTGTAATTTTTTCACTTCTGACCTCTCTGACCTTAAGTGCATGAAAATATTTATTGCACTTGAGGCCTATGTGGCCTTAAGTGCACTTTTTGCACTTTAGACTTAATTGGAATTAAGTGCATCGCACTTTAGACTAATTATTTTTTAAACTTCAGACCCAATAAGTTTGAAGTTGATCGTAAAGTGGGTAAGCTTGTAATTGTTTTTTGCAAAGTGAGTATACCTTCAATTGTGATCTCAAAATCGGGTATAGATGCAAAAGCCTCTCTTTTCACTGATCGCAACAAATTAGTATAAGGCCCTAAGTTGATGTCAAAAGCCCAAAGGAGAAAAACAAAGAAAAGAAAATTATGAGAAAGAAGAATAGGGAAACTACTAGCTATGTTCATTTATGAGTAGCTTATTACAAAAATTGATCAATTCATAAAATATTACTAATATTAGCCAATTAGCTATTTGTAGCCCCAAAAAATCAAAATTTTGCTTTCTTTTGAGTGTGTGTTATTAGAATAGATTAGGTACATTTTAAACACTTTGAATCTCAATTTTGGGATGATTTGGTGGAGTTTTCAGATAGTTTGAATTGAAAATTCGAAGTAGGAGATGAATATGAAAAAAAAAAGTGAAGTGTATCACACTTGTATCATTTGTGTACCATATATGTATCATATTTGTATCAAATGTGTATCACATGTATATCCATATATACCTCTGTATGTGCAGAGGCGGATCCAGATTTTATGGGTTCAAATTCTCAAGTTTACCACATCTCATCTAATTTAATGGGTTCAAAATTTATTATTTGTACATATTTAATAATATTTTGAGCAAAAATATAGGGTATGAGTGAAAGCTATGGGTTCAGTTGAACCCATAGCTTCTACAATGCATCTGCCTCTGTGTGTATGATACATGCATCGCAGGAAAAAAAAATTAACTCGATTTTAACTACGATTTTTGGTTTAAGCGATTAAATATGCAGCTATTTATATTAATTCTACTATTTTCGCACAGGCCTCAGGATGGATAGAGGAATGGAATGGACCAGAAATGGGAACAAAAGTGGGCTTGGGTTTCTAAGGCCCAACCCACTTGTGATTCATTTGGATGAAGAGTAGATGGGCGTAGACTTGTTTGGTTTGGTTAAAGGAGAAATATGGTGGCGATGCAATCATGCAAACAAAATTGTTAGTTTGGAGAACAAACAAAAATAGGTTTTTGCAAATACTTAATACTAATTATTCTCCAAAGCTCATCCAAATCAAGTTCAATCACCCAATTTTCACATTTTTCTACAAAAATAAAAAAGAGGCAAAGCCGAAGTCAAATACAAACTTCCTATTTGACACGAAATCTATAGAAACTTCTGCATTGAATTAAATTCACAACCACTATCAACTCCTTGGGTGGATTATTTTGAAGGGATCTTTACGTAAATATTCGGTCAAATTTATTATTTATTTTTTCTACTTAGTATATATAAATTATATATATATATATATATTAAAAGCACGAAGACCCTTAGCGAAATATCGTTCGCCTTTTTTGCCCCTTAAAAATAGTGTTCACATTGGACAAGATTGTAATTAATTATTTTTCTAATATTTAGAATTTTAAAATTAAATAAATTTTTTCTTATTAAATATTTCCTTATTTGATCTATGTAAAACTCCTAATATTTAAGAGTTTGAGATTGTATAAGATTTTAACTCAAAATTTTCTATAAATTAGGCCAAGTAATAGCACCTCGCTTTTAAGTTCCTTTCACGTTAAGTTAGGGATTCCAACAAGGAAATAGGACCGAAATCTATAGTTATTTCTTTAAAAAATAATTTTATAAGGTAAAATTTTAATGAACTTTAAAATTCTAAATATTATGAATTTCTACCTAATTCAAATAAGAAAGAATTTAATAATTTTTTAATTTAATTTTAAAGTTACAAATATTAAAAAATATCTAATATGAAATTAATTTATAAAGGGTAAAAAAGATGAACGATATTTTGTTAAAAATAAATAAAATAAAATAAAATAATATTATTTAAAATATATATTTGCATTATAATATAAAACTTAACGAAAATTTGCAAGTTCTAAAATGATAGATGTGTTAATCATGAATAATGTAAAAACTCAAACATTTAGGTACTTAAATTATATCATAAAAAATATCTAACTAAATTTATTTAGGTAAACTAATATTAATTAAAACTTCAAAGGGTAAAAGGAACTTTCCACGTTATAAATGCTTGGATAAAATTATTGTTAAATTTAAATATTTAAAGCTTAGATGAGCTAATATGAATTTGAGTCAACAAAAATATTATTTCCTTTAAGGTTGAGAGAAAATAATTAATATCCAAATTAATTCACTAATTAGCAATTAAAATTATCCAATTCTATTTCTTTTCAAATTAATTATATAAGTAAAATTTATTTTTCAAGTTGAAAAACTACTAGGCTACATAAAATTGTTTTTATAAGAAGAGCATTGGTAGTTAACGATATAAAAAATAAAGCGAAATAGTTATTCTATAGTATTAAAATTCAAATTGGTAAAAATATAAACTTAAATCAATAATAATAAAACAGTAGTAGATAAAATGCATTCTAAAATGAATGAATTGGTATTAATATTTTGTTTCTTTTCACATTCATTTCAACACATGATCTAGCTCCCTATATTTTTTTATATTGAATTGTTTTGGTAAAATATTAATGCAACATTATAATTATTTTCAAATCTCTAAAATAACAAACGATTTAACTTTTTAATTTATTTTATTTGAAAAGATTTTTGTGATTTATTTGTTTTTAGTATTAGGTAAAAGAAAATAGGTTTAAAATCACAATAAGGCATCTAAGGACTTTTGTGGAGCAAAATTTTTTCCATTGAGTTAGCTAAATGAGATTAACATTAATTATTTTCAAGAACTTATCCTTTTTAAATTTTTATTTTTATATTATGTGATTTCTTAAAATTGTGTACCCCTTAATATAAATACACGCGCAAAACATGTACCCTAAAACTAGTACTATATTAAAAGCCGAAGGCCCTTAGCGAAATGTCGTTCGCCTTTTTTACCCTTTAAAAATATAGTTCACATTCGACAAAACTGTCATTTAACTAATATTTAGTAATTTGAAATAAACTATAACTTTATTTAATAAATCTTTCCTTATTTGGACTATATAAGAAGTGCTAATATTTAGGACTTTAAGTTCAAATACAATTTACTTTCTACCAATCATTTACCTTTAAATTAATGAGCTTTAATTTACACGTAATTCTAAAATTTGAGAATAAAACTATTTGTGTATTTGTTTTTATTTTATTTTGTTGGAGTTCAAACGATTGAGTTCTATAGTTAGATATCATAACTAATTTGTTTATTTATTCGATTATCATGAACCAATACTTACGAGTTAGGACAATGGAAACTACGATTCTGCCACTTTAGTTAAAAGATTTTTATGATTCTTCGGTCCAAAAATAGTATTTTAAATTTTTTAGATTTTTAAACTATTAGTATTTTTTTCCAGTACTTTATTTCACAAAACACGAGATTACAACTTAGATCTACTTATTCTATTTTCTTTTGAATATGATTGCTTGTGCTTAAGCTTTTTTCTAATATTTAGGAATTTAAATCAATCAAATTTTGTGCATTAAATTCTTCATTATCTGAATATATAAAAGATTCTCATATTAAATACCTTGTATATAATTTTTTCTTATTTGAATTATGTAATGTAACTTTTTTTTGCAAAAAATAAAAATAATCTAAAATTAAATGGCAAAGTCAAAAAAGAATAAGCGATGACTAACTGTTATTAAAGTCGGTAATATTAGGGGATACTCCATCAATATTTAAGGATATTTAGATTCTTAGACTCTAAGTCTTTTGCTTTGTAAATATGTACTATATCAAAAAAAGAAAATTTGCAAGGTGTTCTAACTCATATCAATTAAGGATCTTATTAGTTCATTTTTTTTTTGCCTGTGTTTTATAACTATAATTACTAATAGTTATACCGGCTCAAATGGCTAGACACCTAAATTAAATCGATATATATCATTTTCAGAAGCTTTTACTATTTTTAGTTTATATTTAATAACTCAAACACATTGATTAATAATATTTGTATAATTTTTAAAAAATTATACTCATCCATATAAGGTACACACGAAACGCATGTATCATGAGACTAGTGATTAATAAATGCATCAAGAATCCTAAACGACATATAAAAATGACCATTAAATATTTAACATAATTAATATTTAAAGTGAATATTTTAAACTGCACTATCAAATATCGTCGCATAAATTTAGACAGAAAGAATATTAGTATTAGTATATATATATATATATATATATATATATACACACACACATATGATTGGGGCTTTTTATATTATATATCACCGATTATTTTTAATTTTAGGGATAATTTCTTGGGCAAAGATCACATTTAGTCCGCGGGTGAAACTATTACATCTGGTAGCTACAAAAGTATATAAAATTTATATTTTTTTTGTATATAACATACACACATATTTATTTTTCAACTATTATTTTGAGAACCGCTATACAAGTTTCATTTTCCTAATTTCTTCTTATACCAATGGGAGAAGTTCAAAAATAGCTAGATTTACAAGTGGTAATTGAAAAATAGCCAAAATTTCAAAAGTAATTGAAATTTAGTCATTTTTCATGTAAAGATAAATCTGAACGAAAATATTGTTCAAAATCCGAAAAATATTCCAGCATAATATACTCGAGTTTCAGTATAATATGTCGGTCCAGCATAATATGGTGGAAGTTCATACACAGGTGTTTCAATCTCCAATATATTATGCTGGAACTTTCCGCGTGTTGGAGTTCCATCATAATATGCTGGAAGTTTATTCACAGGTGCAATAATCTTCAGTATATTATGTTGGACTGGTCCGTGTTGCAGCAAAATAATAATTATTTTTCAATTATTTTACAAACATTAACTATTTTTAAATTATCAATCCGAAAACTTCTCCTTGTATTTCTCTTGTATCAATGGGGGTTTCTGGAGCTCAGCTGGCCCATTTAATTTGCAACAAGTTGGTACTTTGTTAACCGTTGCCTTCTCTTTTCAACAATGGTTACCTTTACTTCTGTTCACTTAAAGACAAAACTTTAACCCAACATAATTAGATCAACTTTATTAATCATAATATTAAATTTATCATTGATATTACCAAAAGTCACAGCGGGTAGGGACCATGTCAGTTACCGTTGCCCTAATCCAACGAGAATCTTTTGTAATATCCAATTATAATTATTTAATAGCGATTGCTTAACAAGTTGATTATCATATTATATTGTCGGCATAATACATAAATATGCCCTCAAATTTAACGGCAAGTATGCCATTCAACTTTTGGGTGTGCACAAGTATGCATTTTAACTTGTATAAAGTTGAACAGGTAAAGGAAATTGCTAACGTGACACATAAATTTTGGAATTGTCTAGATGATCATTTTGTGTCACGACCCGAAATTCTCATATTTGAGACCGTGATGACGCCTAACATTTCACTTGCTAGGCAAACCAACGTTAGAATAATCTTAACCTTTAAAAAAAATAAACAAATCAAATTAAACGGAAGTCAATTACTGAAATAAAGTGTGGAAAACGAGAACAACCGAATCATCCAAATACACCCCCGAATCTGCTATCACAAGTGCACGAGCTACTAGAATAATACAAATAAAGGTTTGCATAAAATTCAAGCTGTTTGAAAGATAATACAAAGCTAACATAAAGTAGAAGGGGACTTCAGAACTGCTGACGCTGTGCAGTTATACCTCAAGTCTCCTCTGGGTAGCTGAATCCGGGTAAGTCTATGGTACGCCGCGGGGACCAATTCCAAAATCTGCACAAGAAATGCAGAGTGTAGTATGAGTACAATCGACCTCATATACTCCGTAAGTGTCGAGCCTAACCTCGACGAAGTAGTGACGAGGCTATGACAAGACACATGCATAATCAACCTGTGCAAGTATATACATATACAAAGCAATATTGAACACAATAATTAACAAATTTTTATAAATTTGGGAGGGAACATGTGAAGGGAAATGGTATACAAATTCCAGCCATGAAAGTGTTACGTAGAAGCCAAATAATGCACCAATAACAAAATAGGTAGCTGAAATGTAAAAATGGCATGACACTGCCCTTCATGCTTTTACTCTCATTCTCCCCATGAAATAATAAATAAATAATATGAACAGTACGACATCACCCTTCGTGCTTTAACTCTCTTCCTTGCCACAGTATGATGAATAAATAATTTAAATGGCACGGCATCACCTTTCGTGCTTTGACTCTCTTCCTCACTTTATGAATCAATAAATAATAATGTAAATATGGTACGATATCACCCTTCGTGCTTTAACTCTCTTCCTTGCCACAGTATGATGAATAAATAATTTAAATGGCACGGCATCACCTTTCGTGCTTTGACTCTCTTCCTCACTTTATGAATCAATAAATAATAATGTAAATATGGTACGATATCACCCTTCGTGCTTTAACTCTCTTCCTTGCCACAGTATGATGAATAAATAATTTAAATGGCACGGCATCACCTTTCGTGCTTTGACTCTCTTCCTCACTTTATGAATCAATAAATAATAATGTAAAAATGGTACGATATCACCCTTCGTGCTTTTACACTCTTCCTCACCATGACAATAATAATATAAATAGTATAAATGACACGACATCACCCTTCGTGTTTTTACACTCCTCCTTACTATGAAAATGATAATATAAATTCGGAAGAGTATTTAAATGCGGGGATCCATATTTATCAATCAATTCAATACCAGAATACCGACCTCACCTTCCATAATATTCAACAATAATTAAATTGGCAATAATATCATTAGAAATGATCAAATAAACAATAATAAACTTAAGCATGAATATCTTAATTAAATAGGCAATTATTCACAATGAACAAATTCCACTCGCATGCTTTGACTCAACCACAACGCATAAGTACTCGTCACCTCACATATACGTTGTACCCGCACATTAAATCATGTAGTAAATAAACAAACAAGTCCTACTCCTTCAAGTCAAGGTTAACCACGACACTTACCTATCTTTGCAATCAACTCAAGATTCCAATAAACCTTTGCCTCGCGAATTGGTGTCTGAATGCCTCGAATTTAGTCACAAACAATTCAATATACTCAACATGAATCATAGAAACTAATTCTATATGCAAATACTAGATTTTCCAATTAAAATATGAAATTTAATTAAAAAATCAACAGTGGAGCTCATGCCTCAAAACCCGATAAAAGTTATAAAATGTGAACACCCATTCAACCACAAGTCCAACCATACAAATTTGACCAAATTTCGCCATTAACTCGACCCTCAAATCCCCAAATCTTATTTTCAAATCCCTAGGTCCAAATCCTCGAATTTTACCTCAAAAACACGTAATCTAGTCGGAATAATTGATGATAATTCAATATTAATGACTAACAACGATCGCAAGTGACTTACCTCAAGTTTTTCCGTGAATTCTCGCTCAAAGATCGCCTCAACCCGTGTTGGAAATGTCCAAAATGAATAAAATGTCGGAACTCCTCTGTTGTAATCTATTAGAGGTTTCGCACCTGCGGACACTTAATCCCTTCTGTGCAATCGCTTCTGCGGTCATCCATCCGCTTCTGCGCCATTTCGCTTCTATGGATCAGAGTCCGCATCTGTGGACTCGCTTCTGCGAAGAAGCGTCCGCATCTGCGGTCCAGTGCCCCCTAGCCCAGGCCACATCTGCGACCATTTTTGTCGTTTCTGCGGTCGCAATTCTGTGATGTTTCGTTCGCTTCTGCGAGCTTACACCTGCGGTTAAAAATCTGCATGTGCGATTGTGCCAGAAGGCCAAAATTTTAGATTTTTTTTAAGTCCAAGTTTTGATCCGTTAACCATCCGGAATCCACCCGATGCCCTCAGGACCTCTACCAAATATACCAACAAGTCCTAAAATATCATACGGACCTACTCGGGGTATCAAATCACGACGAACAACATCAAAAATATAATTCATACCTCGATTCGAACTTAATGAATTTATGAAATTTAAATTCTAAAACCCGCACCGGAACACGTCAAAACAGTCTGGAATAACCTAAATTTTTGCATGTAAGTCCCAAATGACATAACATAGCTATTTCAACTTTCGGAGCCGACATCCAAGCCCGATATCAATAAAAGTCAATTTGTGGTCAAACTTTGAAATCTTTAAGCCTTTAAGCTTCTAGTTTTCGTCAAATGGCGATAATTCAAAATAGGGACTTCCGAATTTAATACCACGCATACGCCCAAGTCCCAAATCACGATACGGACCCACCAGGAGTATCCATATAATGATACGGGTCCATTTGCTAAAAATGTTGACCGAAGTCAGCTCCGTTGAGTTTTAAAGCATTATTTCTCATTTTTTAATCAATTTTTCACATAAAAGCTTTCCGGTAAAATATACGGATAGCGCATGCAAATCGAGGAATGCTAAATGGTGCTATTCGAGGTCTCAGAACACAGAAATGAATATTAACCTTAAATATGACCTTTCGGATCATCACATTCTCCACATCTAAAACAAACGTTCATCCTCAAACGGAATTAGAAAAAGTACATGGACTGGTGAAAAGGTGTGGATATCTACTCCACATGTCCGACTCGGACTCCCGAGTAGATGTTTCTACTGGCTGACATCTCCATTGTACTCGAACCGATGGATAACTCTTAGATCTCAGCTATCGGACCTGCCGGGCTAGAATAGCTACCGACTCCTTATCATAAGTCAAATCCTTATCCAATTGGACTGAGCTAAAATCTAACACATGGAACAGACCACCATGATATTTTCGGAACATAGATATATGGAACACCTGATGAACTGATGATAAACTAGGTGGTAGTACAAGCCTGTAGGCTACTTCACCCACCCTTTCAAGAATTTTAAAGGGTCCGATATACCTAGGGCTCAACTTGCCCTTCTTTCCGTACCTCATTACACCCTTCTTAGGTGAAACCTGGAGCAATACTCTTTCTCCAACAATGAATGCAACATCACGAACTTTACGGTCGGCACAACTCTTTTTCCTAGACTGGGTTGTGCGAAGTCGATCCTGAATAATCTTGACCTTATCCAAGGTATCCTGTACCAAATCGGTACCCAACAACCGAGCCTCTCCCGGTTCAAACCAGCCAACTGGCGAACGACATCGCCTCCCGTATAATGCTTTATATGGATCCATCTGAATACTTGATCAGTAGCTGTTATTATAGGCAAACTCTGCAAGAAGCCACAATCGATCCCAAGAACCTCCCAAATCTATAACACAAGTGCGAAGCATATCTTCCAATATTTGAATAGTGCGCTCGGATTGTCCGTCCGTTTGAGGATGAAATGTTGTACTCAACTCAACCCACATGCCTAACTCACGTTGTACAGCCCTCCAGAAGTGTGAGGTGAACTGCGTACCTCGATCAGAAAGGATAGACACGAGCACACCGTGAAGGCGGATAATCTCGCATATGTAAATATCCGCTAACCGCTCTGAAGAATAGGTAACTGCTACTGGAATAAAATGTGCTGACTTGGTCAACCTGTCCACAATGACCTATACTGCATCGAACTTTCTCTGAGTCTGTGGGAGCCCAACAACAAAATCCATAGTGATATGCTCCCACTTCCACTCAGAAATTTCTAACTTCTGAAGCAAACCACCAGGTCTCTTATGCTCGTACTTGACTTGCTGACAATTTAAACACCAAGCTACATATGAAACTATATCCTTATTCATTCTCCTCCACCAATAATGTTGCCGCAAATCTTGATGCATTTTGGTGGCACCAGAATGAATAAAATATCGGGAACTGTGGGCCTCCTCAAGAATTAATTCATGAAGCCTATCTATATTAGGCACATAAATACGACCCTACATCCGCAAAACTCCATCATCTCCCACAACAACCTGCTTGGCAACACCGTGACGCACTGTGCCCTTGAGGACAAGCAAATGAGGATCATCATACTGTCGCTCTCTGATATGCTCATACAAGGAAGATCGAGCAACCGTGCAAGCTAAAACCCGACCGGACTCTGAAATATCTAACCTCACAAACTGATTTGCCAAAGTTTGAACATCTGCAGCTAACGGTCTCTCACCAACCGGAATATATGCAAGGCTGCCCATACTCACAGCCTTTCTACTCAAAGCATCGGCCACCACATTGGCCTTTCCGGGATGATACAAAATGGTGATATCATAGTCTTTCAACAGCTCCAACCATCTTTTCTGCCTCAAATTGAGATCTTTTTGTTTGAACCGATACTGTAGACTATCTACAAAGGTAGTGCCTCCAAATCTTCAGCGCATGAACAATGGCTGCTAATTCTAAGTCATAAACAGGGTAATTCTTTTCATGAACCTTTAACTGTCGCGATGTATATGCAATCACCTTGCCATCTTGCATTAATACTGTACCAAGCCCAATGCGAGATGTATCACAATATACCGTATAAGATCCTGAACCTGTGAGAAATACCAGCACTGGAGCCATAGTCAAAGCAGTCTTGAGCTTCTGCAAGCTCAACTCACACTCGTCTGACCATCTGAATGGGGCACCCTTCTGGGTTAATTTGGTCAGTGTGGCTGTTATGGATGAAAACCCCTCCACAAACCGGCGATAATAATCTGCCAAACCTAGGAAACTCCGGATCTCTATAGTTGAAGTAGGTCTCGGCCAATTCTGAACTGCCTCAATCTTCTTAGGATCCATTTATATGCTTTCTATCGATATAACATGCCCCAAAAAGGCAACTAAGTCGAACCAAAATTCATATTTTAAAAATTTGGCATATAACTGATTATTTTTCAAAGTCTGAAGCACAATCCGAAGATGCTGCTCATGCTCCTCTCGACTGCTAGAGTAAAATCAAGATATCATCAATGAATACAACTACAAAAGAATCCAAATAAGGCTTGAACACCTGATTCATCAAATCCATAAATGTTGTTGGGGCATTTGTGAGCCCAAATGACATAACTAGGAATTCATAATGCCCATACCGAGTCCAAAAAGCTATCTTAGGGACATTGGATGCCCTAATCTTCAACTGATGGTAACGAGACATCAAATCGTTCTTTGAAAACACCTTGGCATCCTGAAGTTGGTTGAATAAGTCATCAATTCTTGGCAACGGATACTTGTTCTTGATAGTAGCCTTGCTCAACTGCCAATAATCTATACACATCCGCATTGAATCATCTTTCTTTTTTACAAATAACACCGGTGCACCCCAGGGCGAGACGCTAGGTCTAATGAATCCCTGATCAAGTAAGTCTTGTAATTGCTCCTTCAATTCCGTTAGCTCTGATGGGGACATACGGTATGGTGGAATAAAAATGGCCCCGGAGCCAAATCAATACAGAAGTCAATATCTTCGTCGGGTGGCATCTCCGCAAATCTATAGTAAATACATCTGGAAACTCACGGACGACTGGGACTGAACCCATAGAAGGAACATCCACACTAAAATCGCGAATATACGCCAAATAAACTATACAGCCCTTCTCGACCATACATCGAGTCTTCACATAAGAGATAACTCTGCTGGAAGAATGACCATGAATCCCTTTCCACTCTAATTGAGGCAACCCCGACATGGCTAAGGTCACTGTTTTGGCGTGACAATCCAATATAGCATGATAAGGTGGCAGTCAATCCATACCCAAGATGACATCAAAATTTACCATATCAAGGAGTAGAAGATCCACGCTAGTCTCAAGACTCCCAATAGTAATCACACACGAACGATAGACATGATTTACCATAACATAATCTCCCACCGGTGTGTATACACACAAAAGCACTCAGAGAATCACGAGGCACAACTAGATATGAAGCAAAATAGGAAGACACATAGGAATAAGTAGATCCCGAATCAAATAGAACTGAAACATCTCTATGGCAAACTAGAACAATACCTGTGATCATTGCATCAGACGACTCGGCCTCAGGCCTAGCTGGAAAAGCATAACATCGAGGCTGGGCCCCACCACTCGGAGCTACATCTCTAGGACGACCTCTAACTGGTTGGCCTTCACCTTTAACGGCCTGACCTCTACATCTAATGACCTGACCTCTATCTCTAGATGCCTGACCCCTACCTCTAGCTGGCTAAGGGGCGGTGAAGCAACCGGTGCTGGGACTATGGCACGAGAACCCTGTTTCTGTGAGCTGCCCGGTGCCCGAGGGAAAAATCTAGCAATACACCTCGGATTACTATAAGTATAACAGGACCTCGGCTACTGTGACGGCTTGCCCTGTCGACATGAGTAACCATCCTGTAAACTCTGGAGCGTAGGTGCACTAATAGGAGCTAGTGGTACACTGTAGGCTAGCTGGTCGGAATGAGACATATAAGGGTCACGACCACCTGAAGCACTGTGGGATGCTTGGAGCACTGAATGAAATGGCCTGGGAGGATGCCCTCTACCAAAATTACCCCTGCCTCAAGACGAGTCACTACTGAACCCACCGAACTAACGAGGCCTCTTATCATACCCCTGCCTTCTCTCCTGTGCAAGAACCACCTCGATCCTCCTAGCAACATTAGCGTCCGCTTGAAAGGAAATCTCACTTCCGGTCTCCTTGAACATCTAAAGCCTGATAGGGTGAGTGAGTCCATCAATAAACCTCCTCACCATCTCTCCCTCAGTAGGAAGTAAAAGGAGAGAATGACGGGCTAGATCCACAAAACGGGTCTCGTACTGAAAACAATCATACTGCCCCGCTGGAGGCGCTCAAACTGCCCGCGGTAATCTTCTCTCAGTGTAATAGGGAGAAACTTCTCTAGAAATAGCTGTGAGAACTGCTCCCAAGTAAGTGCAGGCAGCCCAGCTGGTCTGGTCAATACATAATCTCTCCACCACCTCTTGGCGGAAACCGTCATCTGAAATACAGCAAAATCGACCCCACTGGTCTCAACTATACCCACGTTCTGCAACACCTCATGAAAGCGGTCAAGATAATCATGTGGGTCCTCAGAAGGTGCACCACTGAAGTGAACTGAAAAAAGCTTAGTAAACTTGTCCTACCTCAATAAAGCCTCAGAAAATATGGTGGGCCTATCACCGGCCTGTGCCGCAACCACTGGTTGAATTACCCCAACTGGTGGGGCTGCTGGAGCCTGATACTGGGGAGCCATCTACTCCGGAGCGGGAGTAGTGGGAGTTTATGCTCCTCCCCCAGCCTGTGAGACAGTTGGTGCCACTAGAAATGTACTATTCTGGGTCACACTCTCCATTAAGCTCACCAAACGGACTAAAGCGTCATGAAGTACTGAAGTAGCTATGAATCCTTCCGGGATCTGAACTGGTCCAACAGGTACAGTCTGAGCTGGAACCTCCGCTTCCAAATCCACCTGAGGTTCTACAACAGGTGCTTCTGCTCGAGATCTAGACTGAGCTCTACCTCTTCCTCTACCTCGGCCACTGGCGAGACCTCGGCCTCGACCTCTACCCCTGGTCATAGTTGCCACCGGGGGTTCTGGCTCCTGTCCGGCGGTAGATGTTGTACATGTTCTCGCTATCTGTGAGAGAACAAGAATAGAATGGTTTAATAATTGATGATAGAATAAAATCGCACGACAGAATAAGAAAAAAGTGATATTGTTCCTGAACTTTATAGCCTCTAAAAGATAAGTACAGACATCTCCGTACCGATCCTTCAGATTCTATTAAGCTTGCTCGTGACTCATGAGACCTAAGTAACCTAGTGCTCTGATACCAACTTATCACGACCCGAAATTCCCACCTTCGGGACCGTGATGGCGCCTAACATTTCATTTACTAGGCAAGCCAATATTAGAATAATCTTAACCATTTTTTTTAAACAAATCAAATTAAACGGAAGTCAATTAATGAAATAAAGTACGGAAGACCATAACATCCAAATCATCCAAATACATCCCCGAATCTCGTGTCATAAGTGCACGAGCTACTAGAATAATACAAATAAAGATATGAATAAAATTCAAGGTGTTTGAAAGATAATACACAGCTAAGATAAAATAGAAAGGGACTTCAGAACTACGGACGCTGTGCAATTATACCTCAAGTCTCCTCTAGGTAGCTGAATCCGAGCAAGTCTATGGTACGCCGCTGGGACCAACTCCAAAATTTACACAAAAAGTGCAGAGTGTAGTATGAGTACAACTGACCCCATATACTCCGTAAGTGTCGAGCCTAACCTCGACGAAGTAATGACGAGGCTATGACAAGACACATACGTAATCAACATGTGCAAGTATATACATATACAAAGCAATATTGGACAAAGTAATTAACAATGTTTTACAAATTTGGGAGGGAACATGTGAAGGAAAATGGTATAAAAATTCAAGCGATGGAAGTGTCACGTAACAGCCAAATAATGCACCAACAACAAAATAGGTAGCTGAAATGTAAAAATGGCACGATACCACCCTTCGTGCTTTTACTCTCATTCTCCCCATGAAATGATAAATAAATAATATGAATGACACGGCATCACCCTTTGTGATTTAACTCTCTTCCTTGCCACGGTATGATGAATAAATAATTTAAATGGCACGACATTACCCTTCATGCTTTGACTTTCTTCCTCACTTTATAAATCAATAAATAATAATGTGAAAATGGCACGGCATCACCCTTCATGCTTTTATACTCTTTCTCACCATGACAATAATAATATAAATAGTATAAATGACACGACATCACCCTTCGTATTTTTACACTCTTCCTTACCATAAAAATGATAATATAAATTCGGAAGAGTATTTAAATGCGGGGATCCATACTTATCAATCAATTCAATACCAGAATACCGACCTCACCTTCAAAAATATTCAACAATAATTAAATTGATAATAATTTCATGAGAAATGATCAAATAAACAATAATAAACTTAAGCAAAAAATTTTAATTAAATAGGAAATTATTCACAATGAACAAATTTCACCCGCATGTTTTGACTCAACCACAACGCATAAGTACTCGTCACCTCACATATACGTTATACCCGCACATTAAATCACGTAGCAAATAGACAAACAAGTCATACTCCCTCAAGTCAAGGTTAACCACGACACTTACCTCGCATTGCAACCAACTCAAGATTCCAATAAACCTTTGCCTCACGAATTAGTGTTCAAATGACTCGAATCTAGTCACAAACAATTCAATATACTCAATACGAATCATAGAAACCAATGCTATATGAAAATACTAAATTTTCCAATTAAAATCCGAAATTCAATTCAAAAATAACAGTGGGGCCCACACCTCAAAACCCGAAAAAGTTACAAAATGTGAATGCCCATTCAATCACGAGTCCAACCATATAAATTTTACCAAATTCCGTCATCAACTTGACCCTCAAATCCCCAAATTTTATTTTCAAATCCCTATGCCCAAATCATCGAATTTCACTTAAAAACACGTAATCTAGTCGGAATAATCAATGATAATTCAATATTATTGACTAACATTAATCACAAGTGACTTATCTCAAGTTTTCCTGTGAATTATTGCTCAAAAATCGCCTCAATCCCTTTTGAAAATGTCCAAAATGACAAAAATATCAAAACCTCTTTGTTTTGTAATTTGTCCAGAGGTTTTGCACCTGCGGACACTTAATCGCTTCTGCGCAACCACTTCTGCGTTCATCCATCCGCTTCTGTACCATTTTCGCTTATGGGGATAAGAGTCTGCATCTGCAGACTCGCTTCTGCGAAGAAGCCTCCGCATCTGCGGTCCAGTGCCCCCTTAGCCCAGGCCGCATCTGCGACCATTTTGGTTGCTTCTGCGATGTTTCGTGCGCTTCTGCGGACTCTGCGATGCCAGGCTCGCTTCTGCGAGCTCGCACTTGTGGTCAAAAATTTGCAGGTGCGATTGCACCAGAAGGCCAAAATTTCAGATTTTCCTTAAGTCCAATTTTTGATTCGTTAACCATCCGGAATCCACCCGAGGCCCTCGGACCTCTACCAAATATACCAACAAGTCCTAAAACATCATACGAACCTACTCGGGGTCTCAAATCACGTTGAACAATATCAAAAATACAATTCGAACCTCGATTCGAATTTAATGAATTTATGAAATTTAAATTCTAAAACTTGCGTCGGAACACGTCAAAACAGTCCGGAATGACCTAAATTTTTGCATGTAAGTCCCAAATGATATAACGGAGCTATTTCAACTTTCGGAATCGACATCCGAGCCCGATATCAATAAAAGTCAATTTATGATCAATCTTTAAGCCTTTAAGATTCTAGTTTTCGTCAAATGGCGATAATTCAAGATAGGGACTTCCGAATTTTATACCGGGCATACGCCGAAATTTCAAATCACGATACGGACCCACTGGGACTGTCAAAATATCGATCCGGGTCCGTTTGCCAAAAATATTGACCGAAGTCAACTCAGTTGAGTTTTAAAGTATTATTTCTCATTTTTATCAATTTTATCAATTTTTCACATAGAAACTTTTCGAAAAAATATGCGGATTGCGCACGCAAGTCGAGAAATATTAAATTGTGCTATTCGAGATTTTAGAACACATAGATGAATATTAAATTTAAATTGGAATGTTCAACTGACAAAATAAAGACAAGTTGAGGTGTTTGCTTGTGCAAACCCAAAATTGGAAGGCACACTTGTCAGCGGAGGCCAAGTTTGAGGGCTGTTTATGTATTATGCCTATATTGTCTTGGCAGTTGCTTACTTTTGACCCCTCACCCATAATATTTTTACACCAATAAGCAAAGTGAATTAAAGATAACGTAAAATAGAGTTTCTTAATCCCAAGATTTGGTCCCCTTTCCTTTTCAAAAGGGAATTGGAATTTGCGAGGAAATTCATGAAAAGAGAGGGCAGGGGCGGGGTACGAGGCAGAGGTGCAGGTACCAAAAATATTTATTAGCATTCGATATTTATATTAAATTAATTAATTTAGTTTTAAAATTTTATAATAAAATAATTATGTATTTTATTTAATTATAATTAAATAATAAAAATAATAAAATTAAAAGCACAATATATGCTTGTATTCATTTGATTGATACAAACACAATAGGCGATTACAAATAATCTTTTTCATTTGAAGTGCAAGGGGTGGTTTGGTTATAGTCCAGCCAAGCTTTCCATATTTGTTTAAAATTAAAATTTGACCGAGTTAAAGAAGGCAAGGAAATAGATTTGTTGTTTCATTTGTCAATGTCACCAACTTAAGGAAAGAAAAGAACGTCTAAATCATGTGCTTTTGTCGGCTAAAGTAAAACTTTTCGACCCTTGTTTGATTTTCTAGCTGGGCCCTTCGAAATGTTTTGATATATCACCAGAGATATAAGGTAAATACCTAGGCAAACTGTCTAAGATTGGATAGTTATAGAATTAATAATTGATTAAGAATTAATCCAGAAAATCCTGGTGATAAGTGTGAGATCTATATTGTCATTAATTCTTAAATGGGGAAAAAGAGATCATGGGAAAAAATGCACAAAACGAATAAAAAATTAAATATATACTTAACACATTATTTTCTTGATTTGAGTTTACAACTCAATCTTGGTTAATTAAAACTTGAGGACAACACTGTACTAGCAAGCAACTAAAGTTGAAGGAAAAAAATGTTAGTTTGGTATATTCTTTTTACAATTTGCAATGAGTGTTCTTGTATTGCTTTCCGGGTACAAATCCTTTTTATTAAATAATTTTCATAAAACACTATATTTTAGAGTTTAATTATCATATGTAATCATAGTTTGTCTAATTGTCGTTTGTAGCTAATGTATCAATTTTATTGTATCAACGAATACAGTCCCGTAGCTTGTATCAACGGTATCTGTTCATGCATATGGTTGTATCATTGAATACAATTTTAATGAAAAAGTTGTATCAACTGTATTCGTTCGCACATAATAATTGTATCAATGAATACAATTTTGATGAAAATGCTATATCATCTGCATTCGTTCGGGTATAAAGGTTGTATCAATAATATAATCACATTTAATGGGTGTATCAATGAGGACGACCCTTCAGTTCTTCAACACATCAAATAAAAGCATGAAAATACCATAACGCACCAAAAATATGTCAAAAATTCACACTCGATTGGGTAAAATAATAGTAACTGTCACACCTCCTCCCCCCCGCGAAGGAATTGGGGTCAATTAAAGTGAGATTATTCGAAATGGAATTATTTATTTATTAGAGTCGCCACTTGAAATATTTATGGTGTCCCAAGTCACCGGTTTATTTTAAAATTCTAAATCAAAAAAATTAACTCTGTTTTAAAGTCCGCGAAATCAGAAAATCGGGTAAGGAATTCTGTTAACCGGGGAGAAGGTATTAGGCATTCCCGAATTTCATGATTTTAGCACGATCACTTTAATCATACCAGGCTTAATTAATTTATTTAATTACTCATTTTAGAACCTATGTGTATTTTACCTTTTACCGCTTTTAATTATGGCGTTATGGATTTAATCTTTGAAACGGATCACATGTGTATAAGTCCGCTTTATTTGGTGGGCTAAAAATTTTGTCACGCATACGTGTACATAATTAATAACATTTTATTATTATTAAGATTGTTCGACCAAAGTCGCACGAACGCGTACTTTGATTTATTTGTGAAAATTACAATTATGTCACGTGGGCGTGTACACAATCACGATAATAGATTAGAACGTGCCTAAAGCATTCTACGTTGTTAGTCATCCCATCAATTACTCGTCGATCAAAAAAATGAGTAAATTCAGTAATCCGGAAAAATTTTCATCTATTTTGTAGTTGTAGCGTTTGGCGACATGATCGAGTGGTAATTCATCAATATCAGTCGGTTCGGACCTCCACTTAGTTTCACCCAAGCTTCATCCTGGTTATGAATATTCATAAGTTAATTATTTTTTAAACTAGTATGATATTCATTGTGCAAGGCCATTGATTATTGAATTATTTATGGGAAGTGTAGTAATTAGTTACAGAAAGGTGGGCTAGATTTTTACCGGTGTATTGTGTTGGGCTTGACAATTTGAAATTATTTGAGCCCGATTGTGATTCTTACTAATCTAACCAAAACAAACCCTCATGGCACATTTACCAAAATCTTATGAAGCATATTAGCAACAACATTTAGCTAAAACAGCTCTAACATAAAACTTATGAGTTACTTACCAGATTCAAAGCATAGCGAGTAAAAAAAAAAATGGACCTTCACAGATTGGGAGGCTATTTTCTCTCAAACCATGAGTTTCATAAAATTACTTCAGAACTTTTCCTAACCAAATATTAGATCCAACCATGACATATATTTCCAAACAAAATACAGTGAATTCATTTTTTACCTAATGCCAACAAAAATTACTACTCATAATTATTAACAGTCAACTTCATCTTACTAACATTAATTCATCAATCATTCTTCAAGATAAATAAACCAACTAATCTTAAAAAAAACACGCAAGAGAGGACTATTAAAGCACTAGACATTGACTGAAAGAACCAATAAAGTACAGTTTGTGTAATCGTTAAACAAAAGACAGAGAACTTGACCAAGCTAGCAGAGAAAAGGAACAGACCTTTTATATATGAAAACTTCTGGAATACAAAGATGGAAATTCGACTAGAAAACTCGATCAAGCTAAACCAGAAACAAAGGACTCGTCAGCAACCTAATGCGCATGAGCTAATCTAGCAAAACCAAGTGCCAAATGAAGACCATAACATAACTGATGGAGTTCAGTAGCAATGGTGAACGAGGCAGCAACAGAAACAGGGTGGTTCCGAAACTCAGCTAAACCGAAAATCCTCTTAATGCATGTTGAAGCTTTTGTTTCATTTTTTTTTTGAATTTCGAATTTGTTTTCAGATGCTTCTTTGTGCTTGCCTTTTCTTCAGATGTGTGTGTGTTTAAAAATGTTAGTGGGGAGAGAAGAGTGATGGAGGAGAGGTGGCGGCTAGGTTTGGTACTGTTTGGAGAGAGAAAGGAGCTGCTAGGGTTTTTTGGGGGAGGGATCCGTCTCTGGTGAGGAGGAAAG
>AWOL01S0004429.1:30839-70443 GCA_000715115.1 Nicotiana otophora
AAAAGCGACTAGGGAGTGGAGACCCTATGTCTAAAATAAAATCAACTAGGGAGTGGATACCCTATGTTAGAAAAACAACTAGGGAGTGGAGACCTTATGTATAAAATAAAATCAACTAGGGAGTGCAGACCCTATGTTGGAAAAAGAGACTAGGGAGTGGAGACCCTATGTCTAAAATAAAATCAACTAGGGAGTGCAGACCTTATGTTGGAAAAGCGACTAGGGAGTGGAGACCCTATATTGGAAAAGCGACTAGGGAGTGGAGACCCTATGTTGGAAAACACAGCTAGGGATTGGTGATCCTATGCTACCATGATTTTGAACTTCTTTCTTTTATATAAAGAGAATAAGTAAAAATGAGGGAAGGAATTTGGAGAAGACTTCCCTTTTGGAGTTGCTGGTTTTGCAGAGTTATTTTAGTCTCCGCGCAGTTTCTTTTTGGTTGTACCTGCTTCTTGAAAGGTTGCTTTTGTATTGCACCTGTTTCTTATTTTTCAAACAAAGAACAATTTGTGAGTTTGAAACGGTGGTTGGTTTTGCAGCCTTGAGTGTTTCAATCACTTGATATCGGCCGGATCTTTGATGATAATTTCACCTGCAACTAGTTGTTTCCTAAATACCACTTGCATTTCTGGCCCCGTAAAGCCTTTGGATTTTCAAACTTTTACATGGCGGTTGGTCGCGTTGGACTTAACCTTTTCAACTTTATTTTGCCGTTGTGGCATTTCACTTTCGACTTCTTTCCTCCAAAACTTTCAATTTCAGAGCATTGGAGAACATCTTGCTTTTCAAGCTTTGCCAAAACGGTTAGCCATTTAGGACTTAACCTTTTTAACTTCATTTTGCCCTTGTAGGCACTTTCAATTTGATTTCCTCTTTTCGAGAGTTTTTAAATTCAAAGCATCGGCTGCCATAGCCAGTCGGGGTCGACTTGATACCCCTGCCGAGGCTAGGTACCTTTTTGCACACTAACTTGTATCAAACGAAAGCCCTGTAAATCAGTCTTACCATCCCTTATTTGTCTTAATTTTGGTGCAGAGTTAGACCGAAAGGGATTCAAAGAAATATAAACAATGGAATGGACAAAGAATTTAGACAAGAAGTATCCCTTTTCAGGGAAAGAAAAAAAGGACTTATCCGAATACATGCGGACTTCAATGAACATGACATGCATTTTGGACTGGATACCTGATCTGTGTAAACCGTCTGACTCTCAGAAATTCATCAAACTTTTACTTCAAAACTGAGAAACCTTACCCAGGACTGTGTCAACAGCAATGGCTGGGAGGATCCTCTTTTCGATCAGTGGCGCCCTTTGCGGGTTTTCACCAGCTGACCTCTCTCATTTCTCTACTCATCGTCGCCTTATAGTGCTCTTTGCGAGTTTTCACTGACAGACTCTCTCATTTTTGAATTTTTCTACTCATCATCGTCTTACGGTGCCTGTGAGGGTTTTCACCAATAAGACTGTCTCATTTTATTTCTCTCATTTTGGTTGCATTAGATCCAAGTAATTGTATCCTCCAATTTTGAACATCTTTGCCGATTAATCAGAAGGACTTGAAAAAGTATTTGGGTAAAAGAAATTTGAATTGAATTACAACTTTGGAACCTTTCAGTCGAAACAACTGTCGAACCATTGTAACATCTGCCCCAGTTTTAATTTTTGGGGGAATGTGGATTTTTGTTTTAGTGTGACTGAACCCCAGAAGGAAGCTACCTACGTATCCTTTCGGAATCAAGTCGAATGTAGTTCAAGGAACTTGTTTGGATTTTTGTTTAGTTTTTCTTCTGTTTTGTTTTCTTTTCTCTTTATTTTTCCTTTTCTTTATCTTTTTTTTTTACACGTTCATTCATTTGTTTAATAATAACTTCCAAGTTCCAAAGAGGGTAATCAAGGAAAATGGAACCGTCTCAAAGGGTTGATAGTACTTGGATAGTGAGAAAGAAAGCCTTCTGCATCCCAACCGGAGAACATTAATGTTATATAGAGGATCAAACATTATATCTTTTAACTGCACCTGCATTGACAGTTGTTTCAGGGATATTTCCTTCGATGTTTTTCAAGTACAACGCTCTCTTTTGGCAGTACTCTTGTTACAATGTATGGACCTTTCCAATCTAGAGCCAATTTTTCTTTAGTTGTTCCGATTCTTTATTTTATTTCCTTAAACTTATCTTCATTGCATTCTCATTTTTGATTCATTATTTCAAAGTCTGACAATGTTTTAGGATCTGGGCCTAAAGTCCGCAAGCATGTCATGTCATTAAAATCTGCATTTAACTGAACTGAAAAGAGAATAAGAAAAGTGACAAGATTAAGAAAAGAGACATTCGTGGACAATGAAATATTGATTTCATTTGATTTTTTTTTAAAAAAAAAATTAAAGATAGAAGGGTTTACATCAGAAAGTAAGACAACAAAATAAAATATCCGGATCACACCCTGAGATAATCAGGACGCAGAAAGGATAACAAGACTAGCTACCAAGACTCCCGTCTGATGGGGAACTTTCAGGCTTGGCGACCGTTTTTCGGCTTTTCTTTTGTCTCGGCAATGGCTGCAATGGCCTTCAGTGCCGGATGAAATTCCTCATCTTCATAAATCATTCCAACTACTGGCCCATTATTGTGAGCAGGCACCGGATTGTTCGTCACATCAGGAGCCTCTTTGTCCCGAAGAACGATACTTTCAGCTTCAATCAAGTCTTCAACTGCCCTCTTGAGGGTACAACAGTCCTCCGTACTGTGTCCCATTGCTCCAGAGTGGTATTCACATCTAGCATCATCTCGGTGCGAGGGGAACTCGGGGTTTGGCCAGTTCGGGACCACTGGCTGCAGCAGACCTAACTTGATTAACTTTTGGAACAAGCTCGAATATGATTCACCAATAGGGGTGAACTGATTCTTTCTGAGAGGCTCTCTTGGGAGAGGATTGTGTTGGGGATCATTTGGTTGGGGATTATGTGAAGTTTGGTAGGAACGATAATTTCTGGGAGGTGGATCTCGGTTTTGTGTATAATGTTATGACCGCGTGTAAGGTTGCGCGTTTATCACTGCATAGGGAGGCAGTGCCACGACATAAGCAGCATTTTGATGGGGATAATAGTGTTGTGGGACCATATGAAGCATATATGATTGGCTGAACGACCTGCATGCCCCTCTCGAGCTCAAAGCCATCATGACTCCATTTTCTCTCACGTTACTGTTCATCAAACCCCCGAACTAATCTGAACGGCGTGATGTGGCCTTAAAGGCAGCTTGACCTAAATTTCGGCCTGTTTTTCAAACCATTTTCGACCATCTTCCCAATTTTGATAGCCTCAACGAACGGTCTACTCATAGCGGACATCATATTTTGGAAGTAGTCCGCCTCTTGGGCCTGTAGAAAGACCGCAACCATTTCTGCTTCGTCCATTGGAGGCTTTACTCTGGCAACTTGCTTACGCCATTTGAACGCATATTCACGGAAGCTCTCCACAGTTTTCTTTTTCAAATTGGACAAAGAGTTCCTGTCGGGAGTGATATCCACATTATACTGGAACTGGCGGACAAATTCTTGGGCCAAATCATCCCACACATGTCAACGGATAATTTCTTGATCCATGTACCATTCAGAAGCGATTCCCGCCAGACTTTCGCCGAAATAAGCCATCACAAGTTCTTCTTTTCCACCCGCCCCTCTCGGCTGATTGCAATATCTTTTTAAATGGGCGATCGGGCCTCCGTGCCCGTCGCACTTTTCAAATTTTGCCATCTTGAAGCCAGCTGGCAAGTGGACATGGGGAAACATGTACAGGTCGGAGTATGAGACACACTTTTGGCCACTTAGGCCTTGCATGTTTTTCAGGCTTTGTTCCAGGCTTTTCATCTTCCGAGCTATTTCCTCTTGCTCGAGATTCTTGACAACCTTCTCTTGCCCAACAGATAAGTCACATAACGGAGGTTGAGTAAATGAGTATGAGGTCACATATGTTATTTTTGGTTGAAACTGTGGACCCTGAAAAGTGAACGTTGGAGTCTCAGCATACGGCCGTGGAATAGTTGGTTGTGGTGTGGTGCAGACTGGTGCTGCAGAGAATATTACTGGTGGTGCTTTTGAAGCCGGCATCGGGGGGCAAACCACAGAAGGCATTCCGGGACCGTTAAACGGCATTGGAGGGTATCCACACAGTATAAACGGGGTTGGGCACATGGGCGTTAGTAGTCTCCCCTGACCTGGGGATCAACTCAAGGAACCCGGGGATTGCACTTGGCGGTTCCCTACCATTAGACCTGGCGTCCCACATTTCCAACATGCGGAGACGCAACATCCTATTTTCTTCAGCTGCTGCTGATTCAGGCTGTGAAATAGCCGGGCTATCCTCAGGGTTGATAATTGGTAGATGACTTTCAGAGGCCATATGAACACTGCCTTTGGATCTTGTGAAGTAAGGATGGGAAGCCAGATTACCAACAAAACCAACCACCTAAACAGAACCTGGCTAATTTGCGCATACCACAACCTTGTTAGTTTTGAGACATTTAACATATAGGAAATCACACGTTAGGATGCAAAGTACCTAATAGTTAAACGCTTCTATCATATGTTTGAACGGTTGCGCGTTTCATCCCGGCCATTAAATGTCCCTTTTCACTCTGTACCTCTTTTCTTTCATTTCCACCTCTCATTAATCAATCTTGATTTTCTCATTTTGTTTTTGTCACTCTTTTATTTTTGTCACTCTTTTTTTTTCTCTTTTTATTTTTTGTCACTCTTTTCTTTCTTTTTCACTCAACTTTTCTCTCTTTCTTTCCTTTTTTTTTCCTGTTTATTTTTTACTCAATTTATTTTATGGCTATGATCTAATCCGATGGGGGTTGCCTACGTATCATGACGCTGCATAAATCAAATCATTACGTAGTTCAGGAAAATTATGAATCGAGTAAATAAACTAACTCTTTTTTTTTAAACTTTGTTTTTATATAACACTCGGACAATGAAAGCATTTAGAAAAAGAATATATATTGTTTTTGCATTTCCTTTTTTGTTTTTGAAATTTTCGAAAGAAAGACTTTTAAAGAGGAAAGAAAATATTTTTGGTTTTGATTTTATTTTTTAAAATTTTCGAAAGAAGGACTTCTAAAAAAATGAAATAAAATATTTTTTTTTTTGGATTTTTGATTATTATTGTTTTGTTTGTTTTTTGAATTTTTGGGAAAAAGACTTCTAAAAAATGGTAGAAAATATTTTTTGAATTTTGATTTGATTTGTTTTCTCTTTTTTTCCGAATGAAAGACTTCTACAAAGAAAATATTTTTGGGTTAAATTTTTTTTTTCTAATTTGGAATTTTCTAAGGAAAGACTTCTAAAGAAGGAATTAAAGAAAAATATTTTTTGAATTTTTTGAAAATTAGGGGTGGGAACCGATGAGGTTTGCTTACGTATCTCACATCCGATGAGAATCAGACCCGCGTAGTTCTATAAGTTTTGACACAACCGGGAAAATATGCTTTTGAAATGACTTTCTTTTTTTTTTTCAAAACTTTTAGCAGAGTTTCAGGACTTTTTCAAATACCGGGATTTTCAGAACCGGGCAAATTTCTCTCTCCTACCTCGCACTTGATTTTTCTCTTGACTTTCTTTTCCTAGCCCGTCAACATGCAAGTCTAAACAAATAAATGCACAAGTAGCACGTAGGATGAATTAGGATGGTCTTTTATTTCGGGTATACCTGTTCTAGACGGACCCAACCCCTGTGTTGAGTCCCCAAAGTCAAATGCATGTGATGCAAACAAACGTTCCTATTAGGGATCCGACATGAGGCTATGTTATTCTAGATTTAAAAACCTAGGGGTGTGTTATTAGTCATGGCTTACCCAAGCGGACAACTCGAGCCGAGGTGGGGGCAATATATCGGAAGCACGAAAGTCTATCCGTCCTAGTTGCTGATCCAGTCTCTTTCTATTTGGTACGACCTCTAACAGAAAAATGGGCCACGCGTACGTGTGCACCCTATATTTAGAAGACTCAGAAGGGAGGCACAAGAAGACAGTTTAATACAGTTCAAATAATATCAAAGCGGTAAACGAGCGGCAATTAGCACATTAGGCCCTTATTTTCTTTATTAGATTTTGCGAAATTAGCCACTTTAGACTCAAAATATTTAATTAAAACCCATATTTTTGTATGACTAGCCTATTTATCTTTTTTTTTACCTAATGATGGACTAATGCAACTAATTAACTAACCTAAGAATGCATTTTGTTAAGTTTTTGATATTTAAATAATATATTTAACAATGTAATTAAATCCTAAAATACAATTTAAAACTATAAAATTAAGATTTGAACATTTGTATGATTTACGATATTCCTAACATGCATAAACAATGCGAATAAATGCAAAACAAATAAAGAAAAACTTCTAAATTTCATAAAAATAATTAAAATTATTTTTGGGTTATTTTTTAGGTGTAAATTCCTATGTGGGGCAAAAATTAGGTGCTCACAGTAACCATGAACAATAGCGGTAAATTTGAATATATGAGAGCGATTTTACCTCCTAAAGATGAAATTCAAATCAGATGCTACGAAATCTAGCTCGTGAATTCTTAATCATCCATTGAAAAATACAATTAACTTGAGTTGGATATAAGGTGAAGGGGGGAAGTTTATGAAGAAAATATTGAGATGAATTGTGATACATGTTATGATGAAAGAGACAGCTGGACAGAGGTGAGGAAGGGGAGAGATGGCAGCTATGGTTAGATATACTTTTAGAGAAAGGATTTGCTATAAATGCTAAAGTGTAGTTATGTATTATAATTATTTTAAAATATATTTATTTGTGGTAAATATAATATATAAATTAGTTATACCATGCAAATTTCCAAACATTTTACACTTATCTGCTTGGCTAAAACATAGTTGTATACGGTCAAAATCGAGTTTGTCGTTCGTATGACTAATCGAGATTGGAACATCATAGACTAAGGTTCGACCTCGTGTAGAATCGAGCCATAATGCGAAGTTGGGTCGCCTAGCTCGTGATCCAGAAACCGATCAAGATCGAGATCGGCCAAGATCAAGATGGAGCAAGATCGAGACCGGTCATGATCGAGATTGGCCAAGATCAAGATCGAGCAAGTTAGAGACCGATCAAGATCGAGATCGGCCAAAATTGAGGAGAGCTTATCGAGCCAAAAAACAGAAAATCAGAATATCTGCAATTGGGCGAGAATCTCGGCGGAAATCTCGGCGCATATCAAGGAGAGGCCAATTAATTAATATATTATGGGATTACTTACTGTATTTAAAAATTATATTAAAAATAGGACTTCCCTACTATATAAAGGGGGGAGGGGTTTGATTATTTGTAAGGGGCATTGAGATTCAGATTCATAGAATATAAAGCAATATACTGCCTTTTCTTTTGGTTTTGATATTGAGTTATTTTGTTCTTGTATTCGTTACTTTCCATTCGGTTCGAGGGTGATCAAACTTGAGGGCCTAGGCTAATTAATTCATTCGGTTTGCATTAATTTCTTTTATAGTTAATTTCGATATTCATTTATAAATTTTCTCAATTTGTACTAAGTTATACTACGTATCCTTAGAACATCATATAAATTCAATTGTTATCCGTTTTTCGGATAAATAGTTTGGTGCCCACCGTGTGGCTAAGGATAATAGTGGTTATTTGATACGAATCTCTGTAAAATACACCATTTTATACTTGCTCTTGGAAGTATCTTTGTTTTCAAGCTAAAAATGACGAACTCTCAATTAATACCCCTACATATCGACAACAAATCTGCCCATCCAGGGGAGAATAACAACGGGACGACAGGGGATGAATGGCCACCCGCTGACCCCGTTGGAACTCGGGTCGTAGATCTGATTGATGTTAATTCGCATGTGGCCATCAAAGCGAACCAACATTTCAGTCCCGAAAACAGCATCCATGGTGGAACCCGATCTGCAATTCAAAATACTAAAAATATTGGAGAAGACGGGATCAACCTGCGTACAATCTTCGAAATGTTGCAAGCTCAACAAATGGCGATAGCTCAGTTGCAGAGCCAAATCCAGGCACCGAGCAGGGCTGAGCCCGATCCACCCCAAGAAGTCACCCACAGAACGGGGCCAGTTGTGGTAAGGTCAAATGAACAAGAATCGGGGACTAACCCCGAAATTATAAAGATGCTCGAGGAACTGACAAAGCAGATAGAATCAGGGGAAAAGAGGATCGAAGCAAATGACAAGAAAGTGGAAACTTATAATTCCAGGGTTGATCAGATCCCGAGGGCACCACCAATATTGAAGGATTTGGATTCCAAAAAGTTCGTATAAAAGCCTTTCCCCCCGAGCGCAGCTCCCAAATCGATCCCCAAGAAGTTTTGCATGCCCGAGATTCCTAAGTATAATAGAACGACCGACTCCAACGAACATGTTACCTATTACACATGTGCCATTAAAGGGAATAATCTATAGGACGACAAGATCGAATTTGTATTACTAAAGAAATTCGGGGAAACCCTGTCAAAGGGAGCAATGATATGGTATCATAATTTACCACCTAACTCTATCGATTCTTTTGTCATGCTTGCAGATTCTTTTGTGAAAGCACAAGCCGGAGTCATATAGGTCGAGACTAGGAAGTCGGACCTTTTCAAGGTAAATCAAAAAGAGAACGAGATGCTAAGAGATTTTGTATCTCGTTTCCAAATGGAAGGAATTGATCTACCACCGGTCACAGACGATTGGGTCGTTCAAGCTTTCACCCAAGGACTAAATGAACGAAGCTCAGTGGCTTCACAATAGTTAAAGCAGAAGTTGATTGAGTACCCGACTGTTACTTGGGCCGATATACAGAATCGATATCAATCAAATATTAGAGACAAAGATGATTAGTTGGGGGCTCCTTCTGGATCCGTTACCAAAAGGGACATCAATCGAGAACCAAGGTTGAACATGGATCAATACCAGTCGTATAATAGAGGCAATGGACCTGGGCACAACTCCGTATGAGGTGAGAGGAGAAGTGATCGAGGCCAAGGATCTCGAGGGATGATGAGCAAGAATGGTTTTGACATGCATACCAGACTTAAGAAAGCACCGCGATTGTCGGAGTATAACTTTAATATTGATGCATCCGCCATCGTATCGGCTATTGGACGCATCAAAGATATTAATGGCCTCGACCTCTGCAAACCGATCCAGCTTAGAGAAATCCCAATCAAGTATGCAAATATCATGGCACCCATGGCCACAGAACGGAAGATTACAGGCAGTTGAGATAAGAAGTAGCACGGTTATTCAATGAAGGGCACCTTTGGGAGTTTTAAAGTAATCGGGCCAAGAATCACTTCAAAAATAGAGAGTTCAATAGACAAAACGAGCAAGAAGAACCGAAACACATTATTAACATGATAATCGGAGGGATCAATGTTCCCCAAGGGCCAGTATTTAAACGCACTAAGGCGTCAATTGTAAGGGAGAAGCGATCTCGGGCTCAAGATTACATACCGAAAGGAACCTTGTCCTTCAATGACAAAGACCCAGAAGGAATCATGCAACCCCATAACGATGCACTGGTAATATCTGTACTCATGAATAAGACTCAAGTTAAGCGTGTGTTAATTAATCCAGATAGTTTGGCCAATATCATTAGATCGAGGGTCGTAGAGAAACTCGGTCTACATGACCAGGTTCTGCCCACGACCCTAGTACTAAACAGATTCAACATGGCATGTGAAATTATTAAGGGCGAGATAACTTTGCCAGTAAACGTGGCCGACACCATCCAAGAAACGAAGTTTCACGTGATCGAGGGTGACATGAGGTATAACGCCCTGTTCGGGAGACTATGGATCCACAATATGAGAGTAGTACCCTCGACCCTTCACCAGGTTCTAAAATTCCCAACACCAGAAGGAATCAAAACAATCTACGGGGAACGACCCACCGCAAAGGAACTATTTGCCATCGACGAAGTGATTCCGATATCATCACTCTCATCGACAAATGGGTCAAATTTCAAAGGGAAAATAGGAGACTAAATAGCAATCACAAACGCCAGCCCCGACCCAACTAGAAAAGCAGGAGTCTGACGAAGATGATGATTATGGAGTCCCTCGATCCTTCATTGTCCCCGATGATTCTGACGCTACCAAATCAACAGTCGAAGAATTGGAGAAAATCACACTAATCGAACATCTACCCGAACGAAAGGTATACCTGGGCATGAGGTTAAATCCCGAGCTCAGGAAAAAGTTAATTTTATTCAATTTCTTATAGCTAACATAGATTATTTCGCTTGATCCCATCTTGACATGACAGGGATCCCACCAGAAATCACTACCCATAGACTAAGCTTGGATCCGAAGTTCCATCCGGTGAAGCAAAAAAGAAGATCCCAGTCCAAGGTCAAATATGCTTTCGTCAAAGACGAGGTAACCAAGCTTCTTAAAATAGGGTCCATCCGTGAAATAAAATACCCCGAATGGTTAGCAAGCGCAGTAGTCCCTAAAAAAGGAAACAAACTTAGAATGTGTGTAGATTACATGGATCTAAATAAAGCAAGCCACAAGGATTCTTTTCCTTTTCCGAATATTGATCGCATGATCGATGCCACTGCTGGCCACGAGATCCTCAGTTTTCTCGATGTCTATTCCGGGTACAATCAAATACAAATGAGCCTGGATGCTCAAGAAAAGACCTCGTTCATCACTAAGTATGGTACCTACTGTTACAATGTAATGTCATTTGGATTAAAAAATGTTGGTGTCACTTACCAACGCCTAGTAAATCTGATGTTCGAAGAACAAATAGGGAAATCTATGGAAGTTTACATTGATGACATGCTAGTTAAGTCCCTATGAGCAGAGGACTATTTAAGCACTTGCAGGAAACTCTCAGTATATTGAAGAAGTACAACATGAAGCTGAACCCAAAATATGTGCATTCGAGGTCGGATCAGGCAAATTTCTCGGGTTCATGGTATCTAACCGAGGAATCAAGATTAATCCCGACAAGATCAAAGCTATCGATGGCATCATAGTGGTAGACAGTGTAAAGGCGGTGTAGAGGTTAACCGGGCGCATGTCCGCCCTGGGGCAATTCATCTCGAGGTCCTCCGACAAAGGCCACCAATTTTTCTCATTGCTAAAGAAGAAAAATAATTTCACATGGACCTCGGAATGCCAGCAGGCCTTTGAGGATCTTAAACGGTGCTTATCGAGCCCGCCGCTGCTTTACACACCAAGGGTAGACGAACAAATTTACTTATATTTGGCAGTATCCGAGTTAGCGGTAAGTGGAGTCTTAGTCCGGGAAAAAAGAGGTACGTAATTTCCCATTTATTATGTCAATCGGACCTTAGGTGAGGCCGAAACTAGATATCCCCACCTAGAAATATTGGTGCTCGCTTTGATAAGCGCCTCCAGGAACCTAAAACTATACTTTCAATGTCACCCCATATGTGTTGTAACAACTTATCCACTTCGAAATATTTTGCATAAATCCGAGATTTCGGGACGGTTGGCCAAATGGGCCATAGAAATCAGTGGGTATGATATCGAATATCGACCCCAAATAACAATTAACTCTCAAATTTTGGAAGACTTCGTAGCTGACTTCACGCCAGCCCTAGTACCTGAGGTCAAAAGAGAACTATTGATAAATTAGGGTACGTCCTCAGGAATCTGGACCCTCTTCATGGATGGTGCTTCGAACGCGAAAGGGTCCGGGCTCGGCATAGTACTATAACCACCCACAGGCAACATGGTGAGATAATCTATTAGAACTGTGAAATTGACTAACAATGAATCCGAAAATGAGGCCATGCTTGCATGTCTCGAACTAGCCAAAGGCTTGGGAGCGAAGGTGATCGAGGCTAAATGCGACTTCCTCATCGTAGTAAATCAAGTTAACGGAACCTTCGAAGTCAAAGAAGACCGAATGCAAAGATACCTAGATAGGTTACAAGTAACTTTGCACTGATTTAAGGAGTGGACTTTGCAATATGTGCCTCAAAATCAGAATAGTGAGGCTGATGCTCTCGCAAACTTAGGGTCATCAATCGAAGACAACTAGCTCGATTCATGGGCCGTCGTGCAACTCATGAGATCAGTAGTCGAAGAAGGTCACACCAAGATAAATTCCACAAGCTTGACCTGGGATTGGAGAAATAAGTACATAGAGTATTTGAAGGCTGGAAAGCTTCTCTCAGATCCGAAAGAATCTAGGGCCCTACGCACGAAGGCAGCATGATTCACTTTAACAAAAGATGGAACCTTGTTTAGAAGAATGTTCAATGGTCCATTAGCGATGTGTCTGGGACTGAGAGACACCGAGTACGTTCTAAGGGAAGTTCATGAAGGCACTTGCGGAAATCACTCCGGTGCTGAATCATTGGTTCAAAAGGTAATCAGAGCCGGCTATTACTGATTGACATGGAAAAAGATACGAAAGAATTTGTTCAAAAATGTGACGAATGTCAAAAGCATGTGCCAATGATTCACCAACCCGGGGAACTACTCCATTCGGTCTTATCACTATGGCCATTTATGAAATGGGGAATGGACATCGTCGGCCCCTTCCATTGGCACAGGTAAAGCTCAATTTATTTTATTTATGACTGACTATTTTTCTAAGTGGGTTGAAACGCAGGCTTTCGAAAAAGTTAGGGAGAAGGAAGTCATCGACTTCATTTGGGATCACATCATATGTCGATTCGGGATGCCGTCCGAAATTGTGTGTGATAACGGAAAACATTTCATCAGCAACAAAGTAACCAAATTTCTCGAAGATCATAAGATCAAAAGAATCCTATCAACACCTTATCATCCTAGCGGGAACGGGCAAGCCAAATTAACCAACAAAACCATCATCAAAAATCTTAAGAAGAGGTTAATCGATGCTAAAGGAAAATGGAAAGAAATTCTACCAGAAGTTCTTTGGGCATATCGTACAACCTTGAAATCCAGTACCAGGGCTACCCCATTCTCATTAGTTTATGGCGCCGAAGCTCTAATACCGGTCAAAGTAGGAGACCTGAGTATCCGATTCCGATATGCAACAAAGGAGTTAAATAACGAGGCCATAAATACGAGCCTAGAAATATTGGACGAAAGGCGCGAAACCGCCCTTATCCGATTAGCTGCCCAAAAGCAATGAATCGAGAGATACTATAATCGAAGAACTAATCTTCGATATTTTAGTGTCAGGGACTTAGTTCTAAGAAAAGTCACCCTCAACATCCGAAATCAAAATGAAGGAAAATTGAGTCTGAATTGGGAAGGGTCGTACCAAATTCTCGAGGTCACCGGAAAAGGGTCTTACAAGCTCGGAACAATGAATGTGGAACAACTATCACGCCATTGGAACATATCTAGCCTAAAACGGTACTACTGCTAAGTTACGCTCTTTTTTCATTCCTTTGTTTTTTTCAAATTAACACATGCAGGTGGTCGACAAGAAACGACGACAAACGTTTTAGAAAACGGCACGAAGTCCTTAGGTCTAAAAGCACGTGTTGCACTCTTTTTTTCTCAGACCGAGTTTTGCCTCAAATGGGTTTTTTCGGAAAGGTTTTTAACGAGGCAATGATGAATTGTGCTAACTTAGAATCAATCTCGATTATGAATCGGCATCGGAGATCCATTCGACATTATCCGAGGTTCCTTGCAATCAACCTCGAATACTTAGAGGACTACCCTCGGATATGCGTTATCTTTGAATATCAACTCTATAAAGGAAACTACTTCATAAAGGGAGGATCTCGATAAATAAGATTTATTGTAAGGGTCAAACGGTCAAATCGAACCGTGCCCATATAGATTGCTCGAACCCTGTTTCGATCAAGAATAAAGAGAAGTATGTTCCTTACAAATATCTTATGCTTTAAAATTAGCAGAATTTCTTTTATATTTCTTCTTTGCAAAGAGCTACGTACTTCCAAATATAAACAAACCCAAGGGCAATACTTAACCGGAATACGAACTATCTCTCCCTCACTCGGGGACTGTCACCCGACTCAAACAGCCTAAGTCATCGGGCCTCGGGAGCAAAAGACCTAATAGGCAATGCCCCGATTTCTAAAAGTCACGGCCACCCCACTCGGGAACTACTATCTCGGGCAAGCCCAGATAAAACGGGAAAACAAGCCCAATGGGTAACTCCCGAACTAAAAGGCTACGACCAATTTAACACGACTTGGAGACGTCCGAAATCCGTAACAAAAATAGGCCTTCAAAAAATAAAAAATTCTTTCACAACCGATTTAAAAAGGCTACCCTCGGCAAAATCTCGGACTTAAGATGTTTTTCGGGAAGAACTTTGATAAACATCGAACCCCGATAATGCCTAAACCCAGAAAGGAAATAAAGGCAAGGTTTGTTCGAACCCTCGAACACAACCTTATTTTATGCTAAGGCATTTTCGACCTTTGTAAGTACAAAAAAGCAAAGGAAAAATACGAGAGTCGAAAGGGTAAGAAAAGCCTTATATTTATACAATAGTTTTTTACAAAGGCCAAATCGGCCAAAATTTACAACGACCAAAAAACAGCCTAAAAAAAAAGTCCTAAGAGGTTTGGTCGTTATCGGGGATCGCATTTCCGTCCTCGAAATCTTCTCCGTCTCGAATTCGCTCTAACTCTCGAAGTCTTCCTCAGGGAAGGCTAGCTTCCGGGCCATGGCTTCCTCTACTCTGGCCTTTTCGATCTCAGCCATGATATCGAAACCCTAGGCCTGAACCTATTCGAGGGTTTCCTTTCGAGCCTGCTATTTCGCATATTCGACCATGCCCTTGGCCTTAGCCTGGTTGACTTTGACATTGGCCCTAAACTGGGCCACCTTAGTATCAACTCTTTTGTTAGCCTCGGCCACCTCAGATCTGGCTACGACCACCTCGGATCTGGCCACTCCGAGTTCATCGGCCAAGCTTGCCTTATCAGAAACGGCCAAATCTAACCGATGTTGAAGCTCCTTAATCTTCTCGACCTGCATCGAGGCTTTATTTTTCGTAGCTTGGAGCTGGGTCTCGGTCGATTCCAGTTGAGCTTGGACGATCTCCTTTTTCGAGGCTAGAATGTCCATGTTCTTTTTAAATTCTTCCGCCTCGGCCTATATCGCATCCACCTGCGTTTGGAGCCGACCGATTTGTTCGAACCTCGGATCATTAGTAGTTATCTCTAATTTATCTTCACTATTGTGAAGCACTCGAAATACATGCTCATCCATCTCGGCATGCTCATCCCGAAACGTTGCCAAATCTGCCCGAAGCTTCTCACTAAGAAGTTTGTAGGTATCACTCTTCTCAGTGAGGTTCTGAACCTCAGCCTCATGCTCTTCCTGGATTTGAAGAAAAGCCTCGTGATGCAACACCGAAGCCTGCAAACAAGGAAGAAGATGTTAGAATTATCTACAACTCTAAGTATAAAATAAACAATAGAGATACCCTCGAAGTCAACCCATTGTTTAAATTCCGGAATCGGTTCCAGCATCTGGGCCACATCTGTAACAAACATAGAAAAATTAGATAAAGAAAATGAAAAGTTAGAGCCACAAAATTAAACGTTCAAAGGGGAATACAACTCACAATTCATATTCGATTTCTCATGAAATGACATGTCATCAGCGGGGATAAGATCCGAAGTTCTGATTCGAACAAAACGACCCATCCAACCTCGGTCACGAGTCTTGTCTATGCTCGAGAACGGGGCTTTGATGGCTCGGCGAGCAAGCTTGATTAGCCCTCCTCGATAGAGTCGGGGACTGTAAAGGCGCACAAGGTGATCGAGGGTGAAAGGACACCCCTCGATTTTGCTCGAGAAAAATCTGAAGAGAATAACTATTCTCCAAAAAGAAGGATGGATCTGGCCGAGGGTCACGTCGTACCTCTTGCAAAAGGCGACGATGACGGGGTCTAAGGGACCCAACGTGAAGGGATAAGTATAAACTCGTAAGAACCCCTCCACGTGGGTAATAATTGATTATTCAGGCGATTGGACTACAACGTGCTTTTCGCCCCAGTTGCATTCTTTTTTTACTTTATCGAGGATTTTCTCGGTGATTGTACACTGGTACCTGAAGATCGGCTCATATCGGCCCGATACCGAAGAGGCTTTTTCGACCTTAAAATCAATGACGGTTGAGCACCCTACCAGAATGAATTCCTCAGGATGAGTCTCCGCCGCATCCTCACCATCGGCGGGTCGTGATGAAGAATCGGCCTCTTTTTACAACACTGTTTTGGAGGTTTTCGCCATTGATGAACAAGGAAAAAAAGAATTAGGATTGTATGCGGTGTGAAAATTATGAAGCAAAGGAATTTTTCTGAAGAAGATGCAAGAGTAGAGAAGAAGCTTTAAGTGAAAAGCTTGAATGAGTATGACAGTTTGAATACTTATATCGTGGTAATGACGGTTCAGAACTGGTAGTGGCCGACCAACGACTGACAGGCATTTAATGCCTTGATAACTGGACTGACGGGACGTTTGCCACATACATCATAATCGTGCTCGTCGCTGACGTCGTCACCCACCGAGTCGGAGATCAGAAATTCATATCGTTTCTCGTCATCTTCTTTCCGAGAAACGAGAGGACTATCTGTATACGGTCAAAACCGAGTTTGCGCTTCGTATGACTAATCGAGATTGGAACATGATAGACCAAGATTCTTCCTCGTGTAGAATCGAGCCATAATGCGAAGTTGGGTCGCCGAGCTCGTGATCCAGAGACCGATCAAGATCGAGATCGGCCAAGAGCAAGATCGAGACCGGTCACGATCGAGATCGAGCAAGTTAGAAACCGATCAAGATCGAGATCGACCAAAATTGAGGAGAGCTTATCGAGCCAAAAAACAGAAAATCGGAATATCCGCAATTGGGCGAGAATCTCGGCGGACCTGGCGCATATCAAGGAGAGGCCAATTAATTAATCTATCATGAGATTCCTTACAGTATTTAGAAATTATATTAAGAATAGGACTTCTCTACTATATGGGAGGGGGGTCCGATTATTTGTATGGGGCATTGAGATTCAGATTCATAGAATATAAAGCAATATACTGCCTTTTCTTTTGGTTTTGATATTGAGTCATTTTGTTCTTGTATTCGTTAATCTCCATTCGGTTTGAGGGTGATCAAACGTGAGGGCCTAAGCTAATGAATTCATTCGGTTTGCATTAATTTCTTTTACAGTTAATTTCGATATTCATTTATATATTTTCTCAATTTGTACCAAGTTATACTACGTATTCGTAGAACCGAGTATAAATTCAATTGTTATCCGTCTTTCGGGTAAACAATAGTAATTCTTTTTTTTTTAAAGTGGGGGGAGTGGTTTGGTAACAGTCCGGCCAAATAGTAGTCACAACTATACGAAATTCCAAATTTTGGTCTAATGATAATTTGGCCGACCTAAAGACGGCAAGAAAATATTGGGGGTGGGGGGGTGGGGTGGGGGGGGAAGACGGCAAGAAAATAGATTTATTGTATTTATTTGTCAATATTTGCACGAAATCAACTTAAGGAAATAAGTAAACAACTAAATAATGTGCTTTTGTCGGCTAAAGTAATAGTTTTCACTTTTCACTCCTTGTTGGGAAATAAGATTTTTGAGTAGCCCCTTTGACATATCACCAGATAACTTTAGGTAAATACCTAACCAACTTGTCAGGATTCAATAATAAATCAAGAAGGAATCCACAATAAATCTTATAGTCCTATTAATGAGTTTGAATTCTATGTTATTAATTATTGAACAATTTCTTGCACCCTAGACATGTTACTTATTGCCACGTGGACAAAGAAAAATAAAAAAAGAAAACGTATCATTCTTTTGGCTATACACTTTTATCACTTAAGCGAAATTAATTAAAAGGTATTTCGTCTATTATGTTAAGTACAAATATGAAAAAAATGGTGTTAAACTATTTTTAGCATTTTGGCTGCTACACACGTTAAAGAGGACTGAATATTGTTGCAGTCTCATTTATTATCCTATACTAAAAATATAAAAATAAAAAAAGAATTTTATAGAAGGGCTATTAAAGAACGAAATTTCCTATCTTTATAAAACCAACATGCTAAACAGATTCATGTATTGTGATTTACGCTTTGCTTCAGTGCAGTGCTTTGCTTGAGATAGATAGAAAATAGAACAAATACTAGTAACCAACTAACATTGAACATAGAATATTATTTTGTAGATTGACTATATTCTTTTAACAATTTGCACAGAATGTTCTTGATCTTGCATTATGATGGAAAAAGTAAATTAAAAAAGGTGAAAGCATCAAATCCACTAATAGAAATGTGCATAAACCTAATTAATCCCTCGAAGATAACTTTTTTGTGTCAAAAGAAAAAGAAGAAAGAAATATTTAAATAGCTGAAAATATTTAGTACTTTGTAGTTTCATAACATCACATATAAAATTTTTAAAATGTTTAAATTTGAAATATATATGTTTACAAGATTCTCATTCTCATTAATCATAAAAGCTACATAAGGAATGGTACATAATAGTCTAGTTGTTACAACCGCTCTTTCTATCAATTAAGCTGTGCTCTAAGCCTCTAATTCCACAAAGTAAGATCCTCTACTCTTCTGTATACTTCCTCCGGTTCACTTTAAGTAATTTTTTTTTGACTATTTTTACGCATATTAATGAATTCATCTTTTAATATTAATTAACAATAAAATTGACCATATTAATTTTAATTTGCTCATTAAAAATATAACAAATTACTTTTAGGCTTTTTACTCCAAGGACAACTTTGGAAAGAAAAAGTTAATTCTTTCTTGATATCTGAAAAAATTAAATATTGTGAAACACAAAAAAAGAAAAAAAATCACTTACATTTGGACGGGGAAGTAATTCTTTTCCTATTTATTCTAAAATATAAACAAGAACAACATGGGGTCCTATGATATTCATTGGAGACCACTACGAATAACTCAAATTTTCGTAAGTTTAAGCAAATTTGGCGGAGAATTTGAGAATTTTACATTTGGTGAGTGTAAGTTTCAGACTTCAAGATTTCATAGTGCAGATCATAAGCAAATTAGGTGCTATGATTTGCGTCATTGTATTTTTTGGGGTGGGTGGGGGGTGGGGGTGGAGTAGGGTTCGTATTTTTACTGCAGAGGCACTTTTTTAGCTTCTCATTTTCATGATTGGGTTTCGGCTTACGAAAAAGGACCAAAAATGCCCTTAAACTATTTGGAATAATTCAAAAATGCTCTCCGTTTGTTTTTGTACCAAAAATATCATTGCCGTCTATTTTTCGGACCACAAATGCCCTTAAACGGTTAGTCTTGTCATTGAATGTGACTTGACAGCCCAGCTGGGTTAGATTTGCTTACACGGCCATCCACCAAAACAATCCAACATGGCAAAATTATTTTTTCGGACAAAACTATTTTTTCGGAAATATTTTTAAAATACAAAATCAACACTTATTCCGAAAAAAATAAAATAAAATTCTGAAAAACTTATTTTTCTTCGGAAAAAATATTTTTTCGATATTTTAAAAAAAATACAAAATCAACACTTATTCCGAAAAAATAATTTTCCGAAAAAATATTTTTTTCGGAAATATTTTACTTTTTTCGTAATAAGTGTTGATTTTATATTTTAATAAAAAATTTCGAAATAAATAATTTTCCGAAAAGTGTTGATTTTGTGGTCCAAATGCCATTAAACCGTTATTTTTCCGGAAATAAATTTTTCGAAAATATTTTTTTCGGAATTCTTTTTACTTTTTTCGGAATAAGTGTTGATTTTATATTTTAAAAAAAATTCCGAAAAAATAATTTTTCAGAAAAAATAATTTTGCCATGTTGGATTGCTTAGGTGGATGGTCATGTAAGTAAATCTAACCCAGTTGGACTGCCATGTCACCTTCAATGACAAGACTAACAATTTAAGGGCATTTGTGGTCCAAAAAATAGACGGCAAGGATATTTTTTGTACCAAAAATAAGCGGAGAGCATTTTTGAGTTATTTTAGATAGTTTAAGGGCATTTTTGACCCTTTTCCGTATTGCTTATTAATAGATGATGATTAATAAGGATTAATAAGGTCAATTCCCTGGCAACGACGCCAAAATTTGATCACGCCCAACTATGCTACAACTGTTCAATATTGCTAAGAAACACAAGTCCAAATAATTTCCTAATTATAAAGATTATAATATTTATTTCTAACTAATTAACTAACAACTATTATAAAGCAGTAAAATTATCAACTAACAAGGATGGAATTTGAGACAAGATTAAGGATGTCTAGAGTTATGATTTACTCAATTATCGGAATCCTTCCCGCTATACCTTCTATAATTTCGCCAAAGTTTTCTCTACCGATCATGAGCGCTCTGAGTGTCGTAACTCTCTCCCGAGTAATTATCACAATTTACTAGACATATTCTCCCGAATTACGTTAGCTGGCATTAAATACGGGTCACTCGGATCGCACCAAGATTTCGTTATCCCTAATCCCACCTTTAAACCCTTCGTATTGATCCCTCATATACATTAGGAGTGATGTTGTTCAATAACTACCTAAATATGCACTCTCTCCCGAGTAATACATACTAAATAGGCACAACCAATTGAGGGGCCTTCAATCAACCACAATAATATTATAGTTGAACAAACAGAGAAAATACTACGACAAATCTATATTAACGTAATAGGAAAATCATCCTCCAATAGGTTCCATCAAAACCCTAGATTAGGAGTTTAGCTACTCATACTCATAGTAACAATATCCGAAATATTTTGCATAATTAAATTACAAAGTAAGGATAAAGGGATGTAGAAATCAATGAGTCTAGCTCCCAACGGTTGTTCCACGAGCTATCCTTGCCTCCAATTGACAAAAAGTCCTTCAAAAGTGGCGTTTTAGGTCTATTTATATGTGTAGGAAAAGACCTAAATACATAGGCCAAGTCCTAGTCAAACCAGGAGATGAAATAAGCCTTCAAAGATCGGAATGTGCGCCTCAGACTTGGCCTCGCGAGGCTTCACGCGAGCTGAAGCTCGCCCCAGTCCTGGCATCGCCAGCTTCAACGCTTGGTGGATCTCGCATTACCCCTCGCCTAGCCTGCTCCCACGCGAGCTAAAAGGCTCGCCCAACCTGCTCTAACGCCCACTTTAGGCCTGGCTTCTCCAGCTTACTCATTTGTAGTCTGCTCAATTCTTTCTTTCTTCTTTTCAACTATTTTCGAGTACACTTTAGACTTTAAGTATTCCTTTTGCTCTACTTTCATCTCCAATTCACCTACACATAAAATAGACTCCATTACGCGCAATTAAAGTGTAGCTTATCATTAAAGCATATAAAATACAAGGTAAATAATGTACTAAAATACGAAATTATAGCCACACGTCAATACCCTACACTTAAACATTGCTCGTCTCGAGCAATCAAACTACACCTATAGACGTAACCTTTTTAAGCAATTCCCTTAACTCATCACACCAAATTTTTTTAAAATAGTCTAAGGACAAAGGTATAACATCCTCGCCTCAAGATTTGACTCACAAATACCATGCTTTATTCACAATTCACTTACTTACTCTAACATGGAGGTCAATGACATTACCTTTCCTTTATGAATCACGTGCCCTCACCCAACAAGAGCTTAGTTCCACACACAATGAATTTTAAGAACGTAAGAACTCAAGATAGGAAAAATTCATTCGCTCTCAAAAATAACATTCATATGCCACAAATAATGCACCATAGGCTTGCCCGTAGTGTAATACTCTACTAATCAATCTCATTCAGTCTAAGATCAAGTAGGACTTTAATTGGTTGTAATGTAGGCTGCGGGTCGGGTAGGATACATTTGGATATGAGTGACTACACCTCCCTTAAGTACTTTAATACATATACTTTAATACTACAACCCATACTTATGTCAAACCCAAAATTTCACCATTACTTCAAATTATATTACCCCATACTCTTTAAGCATAAGTATATCACTAGCCACCATCATCAAGAATTATTTTTCATACAATACACTCTTATCATTTTTCTCTCTTTTTTTTCTTTCTCTTCAAGTGGCTTTTATTGACATCTTTTTTTTTCAAGACAATGCACCTTTCTCCTCATTTCAATTGTTCCACTCACAAGCCAATTCACCACCCCACACTTTAACTTTTACATAATTCATCACAATTCAAGTGCTCATGAGAAGTGACAAGGTTCAAATTTATGGTCAATTCAAACAAAGGGGTACGACTTGTAATGTGGTTACCAAGAACATTTAAGTGGGTACACTATACATCTGGCTTAACAAAGAAACGCCTATATCACTTTCCAGACTGAACAAGACTATTATTTCACTTTGCACACACACGGGGCAAGTTCTAGATATCAAATATAATGCACAGAATATATACAAACCTCATACAGACATGGCACATAACTCACTCAGGATTGATTTCATCGCGACACTCCAGTCCAAGCAGTTAAGCAAAATTAAGAATCTATGATTTAAGGTACTTATACTAGAGTCAAAAATCGAGCCTAAGTGTGACAACCATAGTACTAGTTATTCTCAAGGCATAACAAAGCTAAGAGATATTGCTGCAATTAAACACATAGCCCCGTGGTTCCTACTCCTAAAAATTAAAACTAACTACACCCGATTCAACTAAAAGCTCTTGGAAAAGAATCGCGGCCCAAAGAAAAACCAAGGGAGAATTACTACACTACCTACAAGAAAATCTTTTTGGTTTATTTCTTTAGACTTACTTCCCTCAAGAAAACTGTCTAGGAGATCCATCGTCGGGAAAAGTAGAGTCCAATTTTTCTATATTGTTTTTTAACTAACAACAAATACCTAAAAACAAATAACTAAAACAATTAACTAAGCTAATAATTAAAACAATCAACTAAAACAAAGACGACATTTACTAAAAAAAACAAATAACTAAGCAAAACTAATATTTAATACTTCACCCCACACTTAGATCATGCATTGTCCTCAGTGCATGCACAAAATGACAAAACAAGAAAAATGAGTACGGTGTAAGGAAAAAAAACTCCATGGTCATGTTGCATCGTCGTCCTCATCCTCTGAGGCTGCCCACTCTTCCTCATGTGCGTCCTCCTCCTCATCATCATCGTCCTCATCGTCTGACTGGTCTGACTCAATCTCGGACTGCTCAGGTGTGTTAATGTCCTCGTCATCCGGAAGTCTGTATCCATCACCTAGCCCAACCAGTTGCTGAGCATGAGCATTGAGCGGGAACCGCTCCTCCAATATGTCTCTCTCTGCTATAGTAGACGGCCGATCCCCTATCCTCGGCTGCAAATCCATCATCCCATAGAAATGGGCCATAAAACTATCATCACGAGCATTGCGCTTGGCACCTGTCAATGATGGCATGGTTGTCTCTTCTTTCACTCGAATGCTAGTAATGTCTGTATGTTGTATGGGCTGATCAAAGCTATGGTCAAATTGTGTCTCCTCCTCAAACTCCTCGTGTCTTAAGAACTGAGTCAAAAAATTGGCAAATGGCATTCGATCGACCTTCTTACTCGTTCTTATCGAAGACATTTGGTAGCGGATCAGATGACCCACATTCACCCTTTGACCCATCACGAGGAAGTAGAGCACACAAGTCCTCTCTCGGCTAATGAGCGTGTCATGATTGCACGATAGGAGCTGTGCATTAATCAGTTTCAACCAAAATTGAGCCTCCGCCCTCATCTTCTTTTTGGGGAACTTCTTGTGCCGATTTGTTTTGTTATCACGGATCCACGCTGACGTGTGTCTCAGCTCTCTATATGTAGGACAGCGAATGAAGTAGTCTAATGGATCCACAGGAACATTTGGAGCACCTAAAAATTTCCATATGGTTGTGGCTGAAAAGTTTATCAACCGTCCACGAATCGACACCAGTTGTTCGGTATCCTGTGGATCAAACCCTGCATAGAATTCCTGCATAGATTGAGATTAATATCCCCTATGTTCTTAAAGACATAGCTCAACCCCAAATCATGGATGCCCCTCCAAATAGCCTGGTACTTTGCTTGCAGTCGATACTCATGGATAGCAGCTTCCGGATGTACATGTTTAGGCATACAACGCCTGTACCAATCCTCAGTATGCGGGGGTATGCTTCTGATGCCAAACTCCCGTTGGCCTTGGGGTTGTGGCCGCATGGCTGCTACAGCTGCCACAACTTGTGCTCCTTCTCCTTGACTGGACGTAGCTTCTCCCCCTTTTCTCTTCTTTGGGGGAGATGCGGAGGTCGCCTTTGCTTTAGCCGGAGCAGTAGAAGTAGCCTTTCCTTTGCCGGTGTCTTTTCGAGAAGGTATATTCGTTCCTACACAAGTAATCATCAATCAGTTAAAACTGCATTACGATATGACATACATGGTCTTGCCCAAATTTTCGAGGTTACTCAGACTTCACCTCGTATTTTCTTAATTATGAGAATCAAACAACAACACATGGGTGCTTCCTCCAATTTCGAAGCATCGAACTACCAGTGAGGCACCCCACACTTAAGATTTTAACGTGGTGCACTACTACATAACACAAGTCTATTAATCCCGGAGACTAGGGATCCAATGGGGACGAGGAATGCCATTGAGGCATTATAGCAAACATGTAGCATGCACTAGTGCTATGGGAGTGCTTGTAGGGGTGATGTATTGCCTCACCCTCCCAAATCGGCTTGGATGTTCTGTACCACCACGTGTTCATACAATAGCAACACAATTCCTATGGGGTTCATGGGGTTGGGACACACAAATACATTATTACAATGAATAACAACCCCCAAATTTTGTGTCTAATTTCATACTTTCATCCAACTCGAAATTGCAAAGGAAGGAGATAAAAATCATACCTTAGATGCTTTAAGAGGAAGAATTTGCCTTGGTACTGCTGTTGCAAGTGAAGTAACTAGGAGAAGCTTGTTTGACTTCAATGGAGTTGGGAGGGGGAGGGATGGCAGTGTTGCGTGAGTGTGTGAGGGCAGTGTATCAACGTGAGTGTTCTGTGAGGAGTGAAGTGTTTTAGGTTAGGGTTTCGTGTTTTTGTTTTGTTTTGGGCGTTTAAGTGAGGGAGTTAGAAGGAATTAAGGGAACAAAAATTAAAATAAGCCCGACAAATACTTACCTGGCGACGCTTGCATTTTTACCTCGCCCTATCGCGATGCGAGGTCAGATGCGAGCTAGAGGGCTTGTTGCGCGAGGCTTGTCACTTGAACCATCTGGCCTTTTCCCTTGCGACGCCAGATATAACGCGAGCTTCAGCTCACCCAAACCCATACGAGGCGAGCTTTGTCATCTGTTACACCTTGCCTCAACCCATGCGAGGTGAGCTCCCATGCCAGGTTTCCTTCAGGCGACGCACAGTACTCCGTACGACATGCCAAAATCACCTGCAACTTGTTAGTACCTAAAAACATAAAGAAAAATTCTAACTACACTAAAAATCAACTACGAATTGGGTTGCCTCTCAACGAGCGCCTTAGGTAATGTAACAGCATGATGGATACAACATTACAATGGGTTGCCTCCCATGAAACGCCTGATTTAACGTCGCGGTACGACGCAAGTAATCGCACTTAAGGCTCCCTTAACATTTGTGGCTCGAGCAGATGAGTCACCGACACTACTTTCGCATCATCCATGACCAAATAATGTTTTAACCTGTGCCCATTGACTCTAAACGTGCAAGAGTCACTTTCCGCAGCAATCTCTATGGCACCAGTGGGGTGAATCTCTACCACACGAAATGGTCCTAACCATCTTGACTCTCATTAAGCTCGTGCAACTCTGTGACTCTACTTGTACCCGCAACTTCTATATCAAGATTCAGCTGCCTCAATGCCCATAAATCTCTATGCTCTAACTCCACTAGTAAGTGACATGCCTTTCCAAACACCAATTTATACGGTGATATGCCAATCGGAGTTTTGAAAGCGGTACGATAGGCTCATAGTGTATCATCTAACTTTCTCGCCCAATCCATTCTTGTAGCATTCACAGTCTTTGTCAAAACGCTTTTTATATCTCTGTTCGAAACTTCCACTTGCCCACTCGTTTGTAGATGATATGCGGTGGCAACCTTTTGGCTTACATCATACTTTTCTAACAACTGTGCGAAGGGTCGATTACAGAAGTGAGTGCCTCTGTCACTGATTATTTCCTTTGGAGTGCCAAATCGGCTGAATATATTCTTTCTCAAAAAACCAATTACCCTATTTGCATCATTTGTAGGGAGCGTTGTAGCCTCCACCCATTTTGACACATAGTCCACAGCTACGAGTATGTACTTGTTGCCATATGAGCTGACGAAAGGCCCCATGAAATCAATTCCCCATACATCAAACACTTCTACCTCCTGAATTGGGTTCATAGGCATCTCATGTCGGCATACAATATTCCCGGTTCGTTGGCATTTGTCACAACCCTTCACCCATAAGTGTGTATCTTTGAACAATGTCGGCTAGTAGAAGCCCGACTCCAGCACTTTCGCAGTTGTCCTTACTCGCCGAAATGGACACCATATGGTGACGCGTGACAAGCCTCCAAAATAGAAGATTGGTCTATCTCGAGGATACATCTCTGGATCATGTTATCAACAAAAATCCTGAACAAATAAGGCTTATCCCAATAATACATGCGACAGTCATAAAATAACTTTTTCTTTTGAACAAAGGAAAGGTCATAGGGAACAATACCGCTTGCCAGGTAGTTTGGAATGTCTGCATACCATGGTGCTACCTCAAGACTCGTGGCTAGTAGTTGTTCATCCGGGAAAGTCTCCATAATCTCTTCCACCTCAACCTTCTCTTTGGCTCCTTCCAGTCTAGACAAGTGATCAGCCACTTGGTTCTCCGTTCTCTTTCGGTCACGGATTTCCAAGTCAAATTCTTGCAGCAGTAGCACCCATTGAATCAGGCGCGGGTTTGAATCCTTCTTATCAATGAGGTACATGAGAGCAGCATGGTCAGTTTAAACAATTACCTTCGAGCCTATCAGGTCTGACCTAAATTTGTCAAATGCGAACACCACTACTAGCATCTCCTTCTCGGTCACTGTGTAATTTAGTTGGGCACCACTCAAAGTTCTACTTGCATAATATATTGGATGCATGACTTTGTCTTTGCGCTGCCCAAGCACTGCTCCCACAGCATAGTCGCTTGCGCCACACATCAGCTTAAATGGTTGCTTCTAGTCAGGTGCAACTATGATAGGTATTGTCACCAGCCTCTTCTTCAATTCCTCAAAAGCTACCCTGCAGTCATCATAAAACACAAAAGGGTGATCTTTTTCAAGCAATTTACACAAGGGGTTAGCAATTTTGGAAAAATCTTTTATAAACCGTCTATAGAACCCAGCGTGGCCAAGGAAATTTCTTATTGCTTTGACGAAAGTGGGTGGTGGAATATTTTCGATCACAACAACCTTTGCACGATCTACCTCAATGCCTTTACTCGACACTAGGTGCCCCAAGACTATACCTTCATGTACCATGAAATGGCACTTTTCCCAGTTGAGTACCAGATTAGTCTCGACACATCTTTTCAGCACTCTTTTTAAATTCCTAAGGCAATCATCGAATGAGTCTCCCACCACCGAGAAATCATCCATAAAGACCTTCATGATGTCCTCTACCATATCAGTGAAGATGGCTATCATGCACCTTTGAAATGTGGCGGGTGCATTGCATAGGTCGAACGACTTCCTCCAGAAGGTGTAGACTCCATATGGACAGGTGAATGATGCTTTTTCTCTATTTTCTAGGGCAATGAAGATTTTATTATACCCCGAGTATCCATCCAAAAAGCAAAAGTGGGACTTCCCAGTCAATCTATCTAGCATTTGATCAATGAACGACAAGGTAAAGTGGTCTTTTCAGGTGACCTTGTTCAATCTTCTGTAGTCCATACAAATTCGCCATCCTGTAACTGGTCTTGTTGATATCAACGCATTGTTCTCATTTTGCAGTACAATCATCCCACCTTTCTTAGGCACACATTGGACTGGACTGATCGAGTTGCTGTCGGGGATGGAGAAACTGATCCCTACATCTAACCACTTTATAACCTCCTTTTTCACAACTTCCTTCATGTTGGGGTTCAGCCTTCTATGATGTTCTCTGGAAGGTTTGTGGCCATCTTCCAGTAGAATCTTATGCATGTAGAAGGCCGGGTTGATACCCTTAATGTCTACAATGGTCCAACCAATTGCAGTTTTGTACTCACTCAATACCTGCAAAAGTTGTTCTTTCTGCACATCTAACAAACCAGACGAGACAATAACATGCAAAGTTGAGTTAGGTCCCAAGAAAGCATACCTGAGGTGAGGTGGTAGCGGCTTCAGTTCCAACTTTGGTGGCTCTTCTATCGATGGCTTAGCTAGAGGAATTTGTCTTTCCTCTAAGTGCAAAGGCTCAAATTCGAGCTCTCTTTTCCAAAACCCTTGGCCTTCAAGAGCCAGCACCCACTCCGCCAAATCCTCTCCATTTACTTCATCTAAATTCATGAGACATGCTGCTAGAGGGTCTTTAGCATTCAAGGTCTCATCTTCCTCCTCTAAAATTACATTCACGGCTTCTATTAGAGAGCAGTTAGCAAATTCACTTGGTCGCCGCATAGATTGCTGCATGTTGAATGTTATTTCTTTATTATTTAGTCTCATTTTGAGCTCTACAGTTTTACAGTCAATTAAAGCTCTCCCAGTGGCCAAGAATGGTCTTCCCAAAATTATGGGAATCTCCTCATCAACCCGGCAGTCTAGAATGACAAAATCTGTTGGGAACACAAACTTCCCAACCTGTACCAATACGTCATCAAGGATACCAGAGGGCCTCTTCACTGTACGGCCGTTAGCTGTAGTAACATGGACGTGGGTCTAGCTCTTCCAATTCCTAACCTTTTGAAGATAGCCAAGGGCATCAAGTTTATGCTTGCCCCTAAATTACACAATGATTTAGCAAAAGCATAGCTGCTTATCGTGCATGGGATTGTGAAACTCCTTGGGTCTGACAACTTCTCAGCTATGGGTCTCGTCACGACTGCATTATAGGTCTGTGTCAATGTAACAGTGGACAGGTCTTGGAAGTCAAATTTGCGATACATTAAATCTTTCATCATTTTGGCATACCCATGCATCTCCCGCAATGCATCAATCAGTGGAATGTTCACCTGTATTTGTTTCAATATCTCCATGAATTTCTTATATTGATCGTCCTTATGATATTTGGCCAATCTCTGTGGTAATGGTGTTGGAGGTCACTTCTTTCCTGTGATTTGAGTTTTATCTTGCTCAGGCACTGTTTCTACTGTCGTTTCTTGTGCTACCTTAGTCTCCTTCATAACCTCTTTTTCTTTGCTTGTGCTCTCTTGTGCATGTTGTACCGTCACCTCAGTTAACCCTGTTGAATCATCTATCTCAATGTGTATTGGCACATGTGTTTCAGTAGGTCGGCTTTTGCGAGCAATCTCTTGCTCCAGATCTAGGTCTCTACCATTTCGTAGACTTACTGCCATAAGCTATTTCGGGCCCTGATCTTTTGAATTGACTTGTGTGTCTGCAGGTAATGTCCCTTGGGGATGATTGTTTAGAGCCATGGAAATCTGTCCTAATTGAATCTCAATACCCTTTATCGCTGATTCATGTGAGTCCACTCTCTCTTGTATTTTTCCAATGGACCCAATCAGTTATTGCAGCATTCTGTTTTTGCTGTCCAGCACTCCCTTAAGTTCAGCAAACCCATTATCTTGTCTCACAATCTGTTGTTGTTGAGGTTGTTGATAAGCCAGCTGCTGATTTTTCTGGTTGTAACCATGTTGCCTTTGGTAAGGCACCACTTGACCCTGTGGTCGTATAGCTCCGGGATTGTTGTTGTTATTGTACTGCTGCTATGCTGCTCTATATTGTTGATTCTGTTGTCTCCAATTCTGACCACCTTGCCTCTGTCCCCCATAGTTGGCAACATAGTTCATATCTTCCTGATAGTGCTGGTTGTCACCTTCCGCACTCCACGAGCATACATAAGGTTGGTTAATGCATGATGTACATAAGCCCCCATTAGTTGCATCAACTATGTGTACCTGCTGCTTCTGGCCCGATTCATCGATTTTTTTGGTGATGATACTCAATTGCGTCATTAGCGTGGCCATATTTTCAGTTATGGAGTTGTTTGGGTCCAAAGCCACTTAGTGAACTACAGGATTGATCATAGAGTCTCTTGTCATCCATCCTGAGTTTTGGTCCATCTTATCAAGTAGGATCTTGAATTCTCTGAATGTTTTGCTCAAAAATGCTCCACATACTGAAGCATCAACATTAGCCTTTAAGCCGTCTGCCAGTCCCATATAGAACCTCTGCCCCAACATCTGATCTGGAATGCCATGATGTGGACACTTAACCAGCATACCCTTGAACCTCTCTCACGTTTCTTGTAGTGATTCTGCCGGTCTCTGCCTGAAGCTCAATATATCATCAATTTGTTTAGCAGTTTTATTGGGTGGGTAAAACTTGTTCAAAAATTAGTTGACTAATTCCTCCCAAGTAGTGATGGAATTTATGGGGAGTGAATTAAGCCAAGTCTGAGCTTCTCCTGTCACCGAGAATGGAAACAACAACAACTTTATTGCTTCCGGTGTCACATTATTTTGCCTTTGCGTGACACATATCGACAGGAAATTCTTCAGATGCTGCTGAGGATCTTTAATGTATGACTCTGAGAACAGTTCCTTGTTCTACAACAAATGTAGCATGTTGTTTGTGATTTGAAATGATTTCGCTTGTATCTGAGGGGCTGCAATTGCGGTTGCCAGATTATCGGCGGTGGGTTATACCCAATCATATAATGTTGCTTCTGGTACAAGAGGCACCACACCCTGATTGTTTGGTTCATTCGCATTATTTCTGTTGTTGATTGGGTTTTCTATTACGTCATCCATGTCTGGTTCGATTTGGTATGTCAAGTTTTGTTGTTGTTTGCCTTTTTTGTTTCCACGATTTAGTACTTTGAAAACTTTCTCAGGATCTGATAATGTTTTGAGCAATACACCAGTTCTCGAGGAGTTCCTAGGCATGCATTTGTAACACCCAAGACTACAAACGTTAAATTTCAATGTATTTGGGCTAAAATGAAGAAAATTAACTATACTAAGAATTCTAATACTTCTTTTAGCTGCAGTTAATAACACCGTCAATTCCCCAGCAACGGTATCAAAATTTGATCACGCCTAACTATGCCTTATAAAAAGAACCAATCGATCGTTGCAAATATAATTCGGTTTACAAGTCCGGAGTCGAATCCCACAGAGAACTAAGGCTTAGCTATAACTGTTCAATATTGCTAAGAAACACAAGTCCAAATAATTTTCTAATTATAGAGATTATAATATTTATTTCTAACTAATTAACTAACAACTTTTATAAAGCAGTAAAATAATTAATTAACAAGGATGAAATTTAAGACAATACTAAGGAGGTCTAGAGTTATGATTTTCCCAATTGTCGAAATCCTTCCCGCTATGACTTCTATAATTTCGCCTAAGTTTTCTCTACCGATCATGAGCGCTCTGAGTGTCGTAACTCTCTCCCGAGTAATTATCACAATTTACTAGACATATTCTCCCGAATTACGCTAGCTGACATTAAGTATGGCTCACTCGGATCGCACCAAGATTTCATTATCCCTAATCCCACCTTTAAACCCTTCGTATTGATCCCTCATATACATTAGGAGTGATGTTGTTCAACAACTACCTAAATATGCACTCTCTCCCGAGTAATACATACTAAATAGGCACAACCAATTGAGGGGCCTTCAATCAACCACAATAATATTATAGTTGAACAAACAGAGAAATTACTACGACAAATCTATATTAACGTAACAGGAAAATCATCCTCCAATAGGTTCCATCAAAATCCTAGATTATGAGTTTAGCTACTCATACTCATAGTAACAATATTCGAAATATTTTGTATAATTAAATTATAAAGTAAGGATAAAGGGATATAGAAATCAATGAGTCTAGCTCCCAACGGTTGTTCCACGAGCTATCCTTGCCTCCAATTGACAAAATGTCCTTCAAAAGTGGCGTTTTAGGTCTATTTATATGTGTAAGAAAAGACCTAAATGCGTAGGCCAAGTCCTAGTCAAACCAGGAGATGAAATAAGCCTTCAAAGATCGGAATGTGCACGCCTCAGACCTGGCCTCGCGAGGCTTCACGCGAGAAGCTCGCCCCAGACCTGGCATCGCCAGCTTCAACTCCTGGTGGATCTCGCATTACCCCTTGCCTAGCCTGCTCCCACGCGAGCTAAAATGCTCGCCCAACCTGCTCTAACGCCTACTTTAGGCCTGGCTTTGCCAGCTTACTCATTCGTAGGTTGCTCACTTCTTTCTTTCTTCTTTTCAACTGTTTAAGAGCACACTTTAGACTTTAAGTATTCTTTTTGCTCTAATTTCATCTCCAATTCACCTACACATAAAATAGACTCTATTACGTGCAATTAAAGTATAATTTATCATTAAAGCATATAAAATGCAAGGCAAATAATGTACTAAGATACGGAATTATAGCCACACATCAAGGGGACTGCCGTGTCACGACCCAAATCGATGGGCCGCAACTGGCACCCGGTACCTTACTCAACCGAGTACCAACGTAACGTAACTTTCTTATTACATCATCATATACACGTGACATACGGGCCTAATAGGCCAACATGATCATTTATAAACTCAAAATATAGGCCAACAAGGCCGTACAATCTTTCACGTACACGGCATATGTCTACAAGCCTCTAAGAGTACATAATTGTCATAAAGGTCGGGACAGAGCCCCGCCATACCACACCATACATATCTAAATTATACTGACCAAACAAGCAACTTCAGAGCAAATAGAGTGTACCAATATCTTCTGCTGAGTGGATCGCGTACTTGGAGGACTCTCGACCTGTCTATCGATACCTGCAGGCATGAAACGCAGCGTCCCCAGGCTAAAGGGACGTCAGTACAAATAATGTACCGAGTACATAAGGAATGAAAATCAATAAATAATAGACATGAGAGAAACATGGAGTAAAAGACTCGACATGTACGTCTGCATAACGCTGTGAATCATTTTATTTTTATAATGCCATGCATATGAATATAAATATCATATCATGCATATGTATATGTGTTCATAAGATCATCAAGCCACTGAGGGCATCCCATCATATCATTTCGGCCATTGTGGGCAAATCATCAACGTATACCAGCTAATCAGGTGGTGATGCGTATATAACGCCATAACCTTTTCCCATATCCTATATACATATAATATACGCGTATATAACGCCATCTGGTCATAGATCAATGTACATGTATAAATGCATGAAATGTATAAGAAATATGTTAATAAAATTTCTCGGAATGTCATAAAAATCAATATGTCTTTCAAATAAACTTTATCAAATACGTATTTTTCTGAGACCCATGAACAGAAGATATAATAATAATTCACATGGGGAATCAATAATATAGACACCCCTAGTAAATCTATGAATAGAGTCATTTATGAAAATTATGCGTTTACTCGTTTTATTTGTATCGTATGGATCACGCCAAAAGGAACGAAGAGATAGCTTTAACGTACCTGTAAAAGCAAGCACAAAATATATCCTGAAATCAATATTTTGCAACCAGCTAAAACTTTCCACCAGAAACCCATATAGTTCGTCACTGAAGTAATCTCCACCAGAAAAATAACTCCAACACAACATTTTTTTAAAAATTGTTACCCAAAAGAAAGTAAAAAGCTACGAAGGAATTCCCACCTAAGCTCTTAACATACAACATCTACAAAAAGCAAAGCATATTGGATAATGAAGTAAATATATTGTTGGAATTGAGAGCTTCCTCCGTAAACTTAAGCAATTATAATATTTTGGAGAACGTTAGACTTTAGCCCCCCCAAAATCATGCGACTAGGTGGTGCAGTATTGTTACTTGCATAGACTTATTGGGAAGATACGCATATAATTTAAGGAACTACCTGGAAAAGTTTTTTGAATACAAATGACTAATGACTTGATGTTTTTAATCTAAAAATGCCACCGTACCAAAGTGATTCAATAGTCACTTGATATATTTTCTATGTGGCTGCCACGTTGCCTTAGTCTTTATCCAAAGTTTTGCCATTCAAGAGTCTTGATATATTTCCTTAGCCATTCAAGAGTCTCGATATATTTCCTTAGTCACTTGGATTTATTTCTATCCCATTATCCAATAATTCACGTAATAAAGAATTATCTCTAATTATTTAAAATACTATTTATTTTTAATATACTTTGTACACCTTACTATCATGGTTATGTGGTACCTTATATGGTATTAGTCCATAAATATCAAGTATTTTAGCTCGGGCCATATTTTATCCCAAAATATCAAACTTCGACGAAAATTATTTTCTTCGATTTGCTTATCCTCTCACCTTCACGAATTTACTCATCACTTGTTTCAAATAACATAATGCTTATAATCTTAAAATAAACTCATTCCCGAACTTATGTCGATTATCTTACGACAAATTCAACGTACAATACTACGGGGTGTAACATCGTCATAATAAATTATTGCGGAGCGTAACATCGACATAATAATACGAAGCGTAACATGCCGGGGGTATTTGTCATAATTCTAATGGTAGGTGGCTTGAAGGATTTTCAATTAAGACTGAAATTTGTACATCCTCTGGAGCTGAGTTGTGGGAAATTTTCACTGGTCTACAAGAAGCATGGAACAAAAGGTGACGTCGAGCTGTCTTGCAAATTGATAATTTTAATGTGATTTATGTATTGCAGGTGGAAGGAATGTGTCTCATTGAAATGGTGATATTGTCAACTGTGATTTTTATTCATTATATCTAAAAGTAGACTAATTGGGTAGCTGATAGTTTTGTCAATTTGACTTTTAGTCAAAAGTCATTTTGAATGGCACAAACTTATGCCTTTTAGCATTTTATTCACACATAAATATCATGCATTTGTGTCTTTTTAGTATTTCTTAACATTTTGAATCGCATGCACATGTACCTTTTAGTATTTCCTCACTTGATTTGTAGCTAGTTTTTGTTGCTTTATTTTTCTTTGTAAGGAAAAAACAAACTTAGCCATTAAGCCTTTGCCTTTTCACCTTTTTGTTTTTATTTTCCATTCTATTCTCCGTCTAGTACCATGACTTCTAGTATCCGTTAGAGTTAAATTCGATTTTTAAACTTTATACGTTCGAGTGCACAATTCTATCACAACCTAATTAATTTACTCGATCTGAAATCTATTACTTGTATTAATTTAATATAATTTACAGCACATGTATATGATCTAAACCAAAATTATATATAGTAATTTCGAGTGAACCCACAACATTAACACTACATTCACTATTGTACTTACTTCTCCTTATACTTTTTATAATTCCATAATTTTTTATATTTTCAATTAGTAAATTATTTATCGATCATGGAATGCATGATATTAGGATCAAGTTAAATAGCAAGCCGTTAGCGGAACAACAAATTAAGGTCGGTGGATATCTTTAAGACCAATTCAACTTTCTTAGCCTTAGGTCACATCATCATTATCATCATCTTCTTCTTCTCCTTCTTCTAGCTTCTTTGGTCAAGCTGTAAAAATTAATTTATTTTGAGAAGTATTTTTTTATAAAATATATTTTTTAAAAGTACTTTTGGTGAGAAATAGTTTATACTTGACTAATTAAATTGAAAAGCACTTCTGAACAGCAATTAGTATTTGACCAAGCTTATAAAAACTGCATCTAAGTATATTTTTCTCAAAAGTACTTTTCAAAAAAGTACTTTCGGAGAAAAGTTACTTTTTTATGCTTCTCCAAAACTGCTTCTGTTTCTCCTCAAAAATATATTTTTTTTCTTTCAAAAGTTTGGCCAAACACTTCAACTTCGAAAAAAAAATACTTTAAAAACAAAAGTGCTTCTAGGATTGGAAAAGCTTGGCCAAACAGGCTATTCTTCTTCCTCTTTCTTCCGCATCTTCTTCTTCTCCTCCTTCTGCATCTTTTTTTCTCCTTTCTCTCTTTTTTTTTTCTTTTAATAAATTATGAGCACTTAAGTAAAATTAAAAAAATAATAGAATATATGGTATAGAAAATTAAAGATTCATTACTTATTTATGGTTAGAATTGAGCGGGTAATATTCCATTGAGCTTATATTATTTATTTTTAATTTGGATTGATTTGGTTGGAAAAAATAAAAAATATCACTGTTGGTTTTTGTTTGAGCTATGAAAAAGTTTGTTGAAAAAGACCTTATTTTTTGAAGATTCAAGATAAATCTAACTAATGAAAATTATTGAGATTGGTATCATAAGTTTGTATATCAAATTTGGAGTCATTTGACGTTGATTTGGATCGATTTTGAAGCAAAATTTGATGGTGAATTTTTTACATAGTAATTATGGCGATGTTTAGAATTTGTGGCCAATTATAACGACTTGCCAAGATTTTTGCAATCAGTTATGACTATGGCTAGAGCTTATAGCTAACTATGACGATCACTAGAATTTTAGCAAATCAGTTATAAACGATGGTAAGAATTTGTGCCCAATTATGACAATCGATCGAAAAATTTGATCGTAAGATCTTCATGCCTCACATTCTATTGTCAATGTTGTGAAAATTCAAAATGAGATGGTGGTTAATATGAGATTAATTGATGATGTTGGAATTAATTATGAAGAGTTTTTAAGACCAGAGATATGGTGATGAGCATACATATGATGTGCTTCATGTCCTGATATCATTATGATAATGCAGTGCTTGTAATGCTGAGATTGGTATTATTGATATATACCTTGTAGTATTTTGTTGGGCTGTGGATGTGTTGTTAGGAGTTATTTTGGTATTACTCTGACAGGTGGATAGGCCCAATTACAGGGGAGAGTCTGCCGAATTTTCTGAAAAATTTGGGAGTTAGAAAAATTTGGGAGATTGATATGTGCGAAAGAAGAGATAAATTATGTTATGTGTTTAAGGACGAATGATCCTAAGCGGGGAAGAATGTAACACCCCAAAAAAATTTTAAAATACTTCAACACTATCAAAAAGTTGATGTGTGTGTAAGCACGAGTTGCTATAGCCAGTTGAGACTAATACCGTGCGTTATTGCAAAAAAATAAATATTAGGCCTTTTGAAAATATTAGAGTGTAAGAAATTAGTCTTAAAGTTTACAATTATAGATAAAAGAAATAATCTCAAATGAGATGGTGTTGTCGGGCTTATCTCAAATATGGTAACGTGGGATCAATTGTAAGTATACGTATAAAAGTAAAAATCATCAATTTGGTAACCTTAGAATAATTCTTAGCACGTTCGAGGACGAACGTTTGTTTAAGAGGTGGAGAATGTAACGATCCGACTTGTCGTTTTAAGAATTAACGCCTCGTTCAGTGACTTAAGGTCTCGAGCAGTTTCGCAATATGTATTATGACCCGCGGGTGTGGTCGGGTTTGATTTTCGGAAGAATCAGAATTTAATTAAAAGAACGATTCTTATTTCGGAGCTTAAAATGTAAAGAGTTGACCAGAGAGTTGACTTTTGAGCAAACGACCTCGGAATAGAATTTTGATGATGTCAATAGATTCGTATGGGTATTTCGGATTTCGACGTATGTCCGGATTCGGATTTGGAAGTCCGTAGGACAATTCGACGCATTTTAGCAAAAGTTAAAAAATAGAAGATTTTGAAAAATCCTACCGAAGGATGAATTTTTGATAACGAGGTCGGATTTCGATTCCAGAAATGGGAATAGCTCCATTACGTCAATTATGATGTATGTGCAAAATTTGAAGTCATTCCAGATTGATTTGATACATTTTGGCGCAAAATATAAAAGTTGGAAGATTTGAAAAACTTATAATTCGATTCGATGCGCGATTCGTAATTTCGGCGTTGTGTGACGTGGTTTGAAGCCTCGACTAAGTTCGTATTGTATTTTGGGACATATTGGTATAGTTGGTTGAGGTCTCGGGGGTCTCGGGCGAGGTTCGGATCGAATTTGGACTTGTTGAAAATGCTGAAATTTTTTGCTGTTTTGGGCAGAAGCTGCTGGCATTGCACCTGAAAAAGTTTGGGCACTGGTGCGACCACGCAGAAGTGAGGGATCCATCGCAAAAGCGAAGATGAAAGGGCATGGCAGTGGTCGCAGGTGCGAAGCAATTCCCGCACCTGCGGAACCGCAAAAGCGGGAAAGGAAGGCGCATAAGCGGTTGTTTGCGCAGATGCGCATGTTGCATCGCACCTGCGAATGCGCAGAAGCGGAAAGGAGTCCGTAGGTGCGATGCTTTTGTTGGCAGTGGTCTTCGCAGAAGCGAGTCTTCGCTCACAAAAGCGAGCTCGCAAGTGCGATAAATTGGTCCGCATGTGCGAAAAAGGCAGAATGTTAAGGACCAAAAAATGATCATTTCGCCATTTTCGATTGGGATTTTAGAGCTCGGGTTTTGGGCGATTTTGGAGGAGTTTTTCACGATTTTGATTTGGTTAAGTGTTCTATGTACCAAAGTATTTATATTTCATGAATCTATGATTATATTCATCATTTAAATATAAACGGAAATTTAAGATTTGGAGGTTGAGTTGTTATGGAAATTCGATAAAATTGGTATGGTTGAACTCGTATTGGAATGGGTGTTCGAATTTTATGAAAATTATGTCGGGTTCCGAGAGGCGAGCCCCGCGTTGACTTTTGTTGTCTTTTTGGAATAAAATTTTAAGTCGACGTATTATTATCCGGAATTATTTTCGATGAATTTTAATGAAGTTATGCAATTAATTTGAATAGATTTGAGCTATCCGGAGGTCAATTCAAGCAAGAAGTCTATTTTGGAATATCGACCTAACTTCAAAAAGGTAAGTGTCTTGCTTAACCTCGAGTGGGGAATTACCCCTTAGGCATTGAGTCATATGTGCAATTTGTATAATTGAAAACCAAGTACGCGAGGTGACGAGTACGTACTTGGATTATATGTGCAAATTACATTGGTTAAAATCCTTAGACGCCTTATGTATTAAATGGAAAATTATTAATACTTATTAAATCCTTAAATTGTCTTGCCTAAATTCTTGTTTTGTTGATTTTGTTTCTATATGATGATTTGGTGGAATTGCCACTTTGATTATTATGTGAAATATTATTTGTTGAGTTGTTCACTCCTGGATATAATTGTTAAAATGTTGTGCATGCTATGGTCGAGCCATGGGCTCCTTATTATGAAAATTTATGTATTATTGAATTTTGTGAAAAATTATAATATTTGAGCACTTGATGTGCAATCTGTGATAAATTGTAATATTGAGCACTTGATGTGCTATTTGTGATAAATTATAATAATTGAGAACTTGATGTGCAAATCAGTGATATGTTGTAATATTTCAGCATTTGAGGTGCAGTTTATGAGATGTGATATTGGCACGTTATTTTGTTGGAAAGTTTTGTTCGGGTGTTTGCACGGGGTTTCTGTCGTGCTGTTATTACTATTGAATTTATACACATGCGGCGTGACAAGGCGGGCTATATATATATATA
>AWOL01S0004431.1:3429-22488 GCA_000715115.1 Nicotiana otophora
ATATATATATATCCTTAAAGCAACCCAATAAAGATAACAACAACTCTTTCCCTTTCAAGTGCTATCTTGTAAACTTTCACTCCAACACCATAACCAACATGTAATTAACCTTAAACACCGTCAAAAGGATGTTAAACATACCTTAGGAAGTAGATAACATTCGAACCCTAAGCTTAACTTAGCTCACCATCATCCTTATTCACATCACAACACCATAGAGGGGTTATTCTTCACCTTTGGCTAACTTTGATGTTGGATTATGGTATATGTGTTTTGGAATTTGTTTGCAGCCTTGGGGGAACTGTTTGGGAGAGTTTGGAGAGTGTGAGGATGGAAGGAGGTCGAAAAATGAGCAAAGCTCATCCCAAAAACGAGATACAAATAGGTGAAAGTCGGCCACCAACCAAGTGGGTCCCATAGGGGTTGCCTGCGTAGTCATGCAAAAATATGAATATCTCTCTACTCTGATGTCGGATTGACGAAAGGTTTAATGCGTTAGAAACTAGACTTTTAGATCTTCAATTTGGTAGGTATATAATCCCTTAATTTCAAGTACCTTGGTAGAAAATCTCAGATACATTTGACCTAAGTTTCAGCATATTTATGAATGTAAGTTGTGGTGACCTTTGCAAACTTTTGTTCCACAACTCGCTTGACTTCAAAACATAACATACGACTATGATACGACTAAAATAACTCATAGCATAAACTCCTTATCATGTTAATCACCCTTGTCTCACCCCAAAAGTTCATGTTATAACATTCCCAACTGGTCGACTTTTGACGAAACTTATTTTCTTCAATTCGTTTAGCTTCTAACCCGTCCAACCTTCTTGGTACTTGGTATTCATGTTCTTAAGTACTTGTAACTCCAAGTTAACATGATTAACTTACTTTTTGTAATTTTAAAGATGATCTCATTTCTTAGCTTACATCAATTGACTTGCGACGTACTTTTACGTACGGAAACATGGGGTGTAACGTCTGAGTTGTCCCGCCATACACTTATGATACTCCCCATCGATGAAGAGAGAGTACGAAGGTTTATTACAGGCTTAAATTATGGTATTCAGGTTACTATGTCCCGAGAGGTGGAGATGGGGACTCCTTGCGAGCAGGTTGTAGAGATAGCTTGGCGGATCGAGGGTATCCGCAACCACGGACGATTGTATACGACGGGGGAGAAGAGACCTTGGCATTCTGGAGGTTTTAGTGGTGCCCCATATGGGGGCAGAGGTCAATTCATGAGGGGAAGTCTAGCAGACCCACTTATTTAGCACCACCGCCTTCTCAGGGTGCACCCGTGCGGCCCTATTTTAGTGCCATTCCAGAGAGCTCCTACCGCCCACCGACTATTCAGGGTTCTTCCAGTGGGTATTTAGGTCCCCAGGGTCAGACTCAGGGTCAGTCATCTTCCGTACCGAGACGTTGCTATGAGTGCGGGGATCTTGGTCACATGAGGAGGTCTTGCCCTAGGTTTCAGGGCAAGGCAATGCAGCAGGGCTATCAGCCCATGATCACCGTACCAGCTACTGCACCGGCCATCCGGCCTGCCAAAGTAGAGGACAGATGGGTAGGGTTCGCCCTAGAGATGGAGGCCAGTCAGGTGGTGCTCCAGCTAGTTTCTATGCTTTTCCAGGCAGACCAGATGCAGTAGCCTCAGATGTCGTGATCACAAATATTATTTCTATCTTCGGTAGGGATGCTTCAGTACTATTTGATCCAAGGTCTACATATTCATATGTTTCTTATCTATTTGCTCATTATCTGGATGTCCCTCGTGAGTCCTTGGGTGACCCTGTATATGTGTCCATGCCAGTGGGCGATTCTGTCATTGTAGATCGGGTTTATCGTTATGGTTATCCTGGGCATGGACTGGTTGTCTCTGTATCATGCGGTTCTTGATTTCCATGATAAAACGATTACCTTAGCGATGCCAGAGTTACCTAGATTGGAGTGGAGGGGTTCATCTATCAGTGCATCTAGTCAGGTTATCTCTTACTTGAAGGCTCAACACATGGTTGAGAAGGGTTGTTTGGCTTATCTGGTTTATGTTTGGGATACTGTTGCAGAGACTCCTACGATTGATCAAGTGCCTGTGGTGCGGGCATTCTCCAATGTGTTTCCTTCTTATTTACCAGGCATGCCATCCGATCGTGATATCGATTTCAGTATTGATTTGGCGCCAGGTACCCAGCCTATCTCTGTTCCACCGTATCGCCTAGCGCCGAAAGAGTTGAAAGAGTTGAAGTAACAACTTGAGGAGTTGCTAGCGAAGGGGTTCATCAGGTCGAGTGTGTCGCCTTGGGGTATACCAGTGTTATTTGTGAAAAAGAAGGATGGGAGTATGCGGATGTGCATTGATTACCGCAGGTTGAATAAAGTGACCATTAAGAACAAGTACTCGCTGCCACGTATTGATGATTTGTTTGACCAGTTGTAGGGTGCCAGGGTATTCTCTAAGATCGACTTGAGATCTGGGTATCATCAGCTGAAGATTCGTGCTTCGAATGTTCGGAAGACAGCTTTTCGGACTAGATATGGCCACTATGAGTTTCTAGTGATGTCCTTCGGTTTGACCAACGCCCCGACGACATTTATGGATTTGATGAACTGAGTGTTCAGGCCATATCTTGACTTATTTGTCATTGTCTTCATTGATGACATATTGATCTACTCGCGTAGTATGGAGGAGCATGAGCAGCATTTGAGAGTTGTGCTTCAGACTTTGCGAGGGCAGAAGCTTTATGCTAAGTTCTCCAAGCGCGAGTTTGTAAGGCCCCGAAAATTTCGCCAAGGAATTTAAGGTTTTGTGGTGCCGAGGTAGACTAATATGTTGCGGTACAGACTTTTTAGGTTGAAGAATGCATCGAGGAGTTGGTGGAATATGTTTTGCAGAAAGAAGGCAATTATGCAGTCAGTTTCGCGACCGCATATCTGTTCCGCGGGCCGCATAATCGTGGGTAGAGTTGAGCATAAAATAGTTGAATTTTGAAGGTTGTTTTGCGGTCCATTATACGATCGCATATCCATTTTGTGGCCCGCACTTCTGTCGCAGATTTAGCATGAAGAATGTTGAAGGGTGATTCTGCGGTCCATTTTGCGTCTGCATAACTGGTCTGCAGACCACAGACCTGTCGTAGACTTGCCGCAGACCTATCCAGACCAACCCAATTTTTAGGATCATTTTTGCGGTCCATTTTGCGGACCGCATACCTATTCTGCGGTCCACTTTGTGATCGCAGAGTTGAGTTCGGAGGGTCTATTTTCTATTTTTATAACTCGGCCCCATTTTGATTAAAAGATTTTGGGGCTCATTTTGGAGCATATACGTGACGATATTAGAGAGAAGAGTGAGTATTTTAGAGAGAGAGGGAGAAGACCTAGCCATTCTAATCATCCATTCCTGTCCCAATCTTCACGAATCATGGAAGCCACTCACTAGATAATCATCTATCCGGGTAAGTTCTTGTCCTACATCATCCGTGCAAGTTTGTTTAGGGTCTAAGTAGATTGTGGATTTGGAGATAGGACATGCATGTGATATTAGGTGGTAGTATGTGGAATTGTTGAACTATTTGGGGTATTTTCTTGTTGAAACTGGTTGAAGGAGGAAGGGTGTCATGCCCCGAGCCTGGGGGCGAGACCGGCACCCGGTGCCTCATCTATCCTTGGGTACCAACTTGCGACTAAGGGACTCTGGACATATAATTTCATACTTTGGCCAGGGGCCACATTGCAAGACAATTTGCGAGGAAAAATATAAAACTGAATGGAAACTAATGCTGACTAAATGTCAATATAAAACTGGGCCAGCAAGGCCGTCATAACTACTATAGCTGATAAGCCAACAAAATATACATACATGGCCTACAAGCCCAGCATATTGCACTATGTCTACAAGCCTCTACTGATGGATGTACTGTAATCGGAACAGGGCCCCGACCTACACATAGCCTATATACATATATACACAAGATGTACACAAATTTTCTAGACCTGGCAACTCCATAGGACGTGGAGCTTATCGATAAAGCTAAACTCGGGCAACACTTACTGAGGAGGTCTACTCGTCTGTCTGTCTGAACCTGCATGCATGAAATGCAGCGTCCCCAGAAAAAGGGACGTCAGTACGAAATAATGTACCGAGTATGCAAGGTAATAAAATAACTGAAAGCTACAACTGAACTGATAATATAATAAATGAAGGTAACTCGGAGTCAAAGATGATCTGGAGGTATACTTACCTGCTGATACTAACTCAACTCTCTCAATATAGTAAGTAAAATAAATGCTCAGCCTTATAAGGCTCGGTATATATATAATTGACCTGTCGTAGTAGGCTCGCTCATAGGCGCTCGGCCAGACTAGGCTCTGTATCTCGACCAACTGGGCTTGCTCATAGCCGCTCAGCCACAATAGGCTCGGTATATAACTTACCATCTGATCAGAGGTTGCCCAATAGGGGCCTGCCGATCGATTATAGCTCGATGATAATGAAAATACTGTAATACTGCATATATAGGCTCTCTGCTCTCTTGACTAGAACAAGACAATATTCAATTGAATATGAAGTTCCGATAAGGAGAATATTGTAACTTATGAGACTAGGAAAATATACATAAATTCCGGAATATGAATTTCTCTTTATGTCTCATTATCAAACGCATGTAATTACGTGATCATGCCAAAATGAAGGAAGGTCTTAGCCTTAAAATACCTGGAGTAGGGAAAATTCCGTGTGATATTCTTAAGAAGGATTACACCGCACTCCCTTAAAATTATAAAATCTCGCGTTGCTTAAGATACTATGAAATCTCTGTTTGAATTATTGAATATCCGTACCCTTCTACGTTAGCTTCAGATTGCCTTCTACGTTAGCTTCAGATTGCTCATATGTAGAGCCTTTGCTATTCTGTTAAATGTTGAAAGATATGTATCTTTTAATTGCTAAAAGATATGTAGCTTTCTTTAAATTACAAGGCTTATGTTTGAATTGGTTGCCTATCCCAATATGACTAAGAGTCATATGTTTTGGTAGTGGCTTGCTGCCACGTGAGGATGGAGGGGGGGTTTAATCTTATCCCATAACTTATTAGTTAATTAGGTAATATCCCGTTACCCGATAATTAACCAATTACCCACATAATTAAGAATTATCTCAAATTACTTAAAATACTACTCATTTTTAATACACTTTATACATCATACTATCATGGTCATATGGTACCTTGTATGGCACTAGTCCATAAATATGGGATATTATAGCTTGGACCGTATTTTACCCCAAATTGCCAAACTTCGACGCAACTCATTTTCTTCTATTTGCTTACCTTCTCTCCTTCACGAATTTACTCATCACGTGTTTGAAATAGCATAATGCTTATAATCTCAAGAAAATCTCATCCCCAAGTCTACGTCAATTAACTGAAGACGAAACTTTAATGTACAAAAAACGTGAGATGTAACAAAGGGATTACCATTGTAAAGCTTTGTTGTCAATTTTGCATAATAGGTGTTTGACAAAATTCCTAAAAGAGTTACACCATGAGAATGCTTCTAATTATTATCTAATTTTTACTATTTTCCTATAGATTGATATTTCTAGAAGTGTTGGGACATTGTAGTAACTTAAGGAAAGCTCAAGCAAGGTATGTTGGATAAACTAATCTCTTAGAATCGAATTCCATAATGTTCCCGTAAGTTTCAAGTATATTTGGCCCAGGTTCCTAATTCCCATGTTCCGAGTTTTTCCTTAAAAAATGATTATCCCAAGTAAGTGTTGAGTTGAAAGATGCATATACTCAAAACGGGTTCCAATATTTCCTATCCTATTATGACCTTTTCGAGAATGTGTTCAAGTATGGTTTATGTACTAAATGTTATGACTTCAATTAGTGTTTCAAATGAAAGTCTAATATGCTTAACTTGGAGAGAAAATCCAATGTGCTTAAGACTCTTATTGTTCATATAGTTATCAAATATCTATTTCGAAATGCCTTTAGTACTGATAAACTTTGACAATGTTTGGAAGTGAAAGAAGTAAGAGTGAGATACAAAATGTGGCCATGGTTGTTGTAACTAGAGCGTATGCTTTGAATTTGTGGTTCAATCGTAAATCATCATGACCTCCTTTGTAAGAGCTTCCAATGTGATTTGAATTCTTATTTACTCATGAGTCAAAAATGTGCATTGCCCTCCTTGAGGAGCGTTTCAAAAAGCAATGGTGTACTACTCACCTATGATTTTAACTTGTGTTGAGATTGCGAGTCATTTTGCTTCATACCTTGGAAAGAAATCTATTGTGTTTGAAGCCTTTATTATTAATGAACTTAAAGTTATGATTTCTGGAATATTCTATACGTTGATGTTTATGTTCTTGATCCTTGAAAGTAAAGAAATGAAAGTGTGGAATATGAAATATGGCCCACGTGCCATGAATGAAGAATCATACGTATGGCCAAGAGAGCCAAGGGAATAATGATGTTGTGAATGGTTGAAAGTACTAATGAAGCTACATATATGGTGTGAAATGTTATGAGGTGAGTGTATTTGTACTTATGTTTCCCTTGTGTGCAAACAAAAATATTTCTATGAGTATCATTAGCAAACCAAGGAAGGATGGGTTGTAACGGCCCACACCTGAAACAACACGTGCCGGTATAGGAGTGGATTGTGATTATTCCCCTTATTTGGGATGAGATTGATGTGTTGAGAATATTCCCCTTTATTGGTATGAAATTGTTGATAGCCCTGGATTTGATATCGACTCACATGACATATGTGGGAAGACGACCCAGCCGGTCGGGTGTTGATTAGACGCCATCTAGCGCGCATGGTGGTTCCTACTCTTGGTAACACCTTTTATTTCATATCACTTTTCAATCCACATTGTTCGTGGAACGATGGCCTAGCGGATCGAGCGTGATCGGACTCCATGCTAAAAATATAGTGGTATATCGGTACTAGTGATCTCTCAACCAAAAATAATATTATTTTTGTATTTTGAAAAATTGGTATGTCTTAACTTGGAATTTGGATATCATTAATTGTTACTTGCTACTTCCATGGTTTTCCCCTTCTTATATTGGCATTCTATTTCGAAAGAGGACATTTAGCTTTACATACCAGTACTATTCCACATGTACTAACGTTCCTTTTGTCGGGGGCGCTGCATCTTCAATGGATGCAGGTGGTTCATCAGCGGGCAGCCTTGATCCTTGTTAGCAGTTACTCTCTATCCAGTAGGTTTTGGTTAGCCCTACTCTATTTTGGGCCTTATTTCACTTGACATTGTACTTTGTATTTTGAGGTATAACCGGGGCCTTGTCGCCGGCACTTCCATATTACTCTACTGTTGTACTTAGAGGCTCCGTAGACATGTTGTGGGTGGTGTTCAATGTTGGTAAATGAACTAGAAGTGTTTGTATTTTGGCAAACATGTTTTCTCTCATAAATATGAATTTGTGATATTTTGAAAATTATAAATGAATATCCTTTGAGTAATGGAAAAGAATGTGAAGCACTTGACTCTTCTCATGTCTACCTCTTGTTATTGGTTCTTAAATTGTTCATGGGTAAGGTTGGGTAGAAGGCATCAAGTAGGCTTTCTTGACCGATGTATCTCAGTTGAGTGTCAATTGCGCTCCCCGAAGTCGGGGCATGACAGAGTTTTGGTTAGATTTGGTGGCACTTTTGGGACATTTTGTATCAGGTGAGGGTATTAAGGTGGATCCCAGGAAGATCAAGGTAGTCTAGAGTTGGCCTTATCCTACCACAGCGACCGAGATTAGGAGTTGCTTAGGGTTAGCAGGTTATTATCGTCGGTTTGTGGTGGGCTTCTCATCTATTGAGGCACCTTTGACTAGATTGACCCAGAAGGGTGCTCCGTTCCGATGGTCCGATGATTGCAAGGCGAGATTTCAGAAGCTCAAGATAGAATTGACTACAGCATTGGTGTTAGTGTTGCCTTCCGATTCAGGGATGTATACTGTGTATTATGACGCTTCACGCATTATCCTAAGTTATGTATTAATGTAGGAGGGGCGAGTTATTGCATATACTTCACGTCAACTGAAGCCCCACAAGAAGAATTACCACGTACATGATTTGGAGGTTGCTGCGATAGTTCATGCTCTCAAGATCTGGAGGCATTATCTTTATGGGGTGTCTTGTGAGGTCTACACTGATCATCATAGCTTGCAGCATTTGTTTAAGAAGAGAGATCTTAATTTGAGGCAGCGCAGGTGGATTGAGTTACTGAAGGACTATGATATTACCATCCTTTACCATCCAGGCAAGGCGAATGTGGTTGCGGACACCTTGAGTAGAAAGGCCGAGACCATGGTTAGTTTGGCATTTATTTCATAGAGGAGAGGCCACTGGCTTTGGACATTCGGTCCTTAGCTAACAAACTTGTGACGTTGGATATTTCAGAGCCCAGACGAGTTCTTACATGTGTTGTGGCCCAGTCTTCATTATTTGAGCGGATCAAGGCTCGTTAGTATGATGATCCGCACTTGTTGGTTCTTAGAGAGACGGTACTACGGGGTGGTGCCAAGGAGGTCACTATCGGTGAGGATGGTGTTCTTCGACTCCAGGGTCGCCTATGTGTTCCTAATATTGATGTCTTGAGGGAGAATATTCTAGAGGAGGCACACAGTTCTCGATATTATATTCATCCAGGTGAACGTTCAGTGAAGGGGTCAACCAGTCGAGGAAGCGACTTGGGAGATCGAGGAGGAAATAAGGAGCAGATATCCTCACTTATTCAGCACTCCAAGTATGATTTTAGACTCGTTCGAGGACGAACGTTTGTTTAAGAGGTTGAGAATATAATGACTCGATCGTCCGTTTTGCTTTCTAGATCCCTGTTACCCTAATTAAGACTTTTCGTATGTGCTTTTACTATTCTATAACTTACGGGGATGGTTGGTTTGAGTTTGGAAGGGTTTGGGTTGAAATCAGAACACTTAGTTCCTTAATAGTGGCCTAGGAGGGCCAAGTTTGACTTGAGTCAACATTTTGAGTAAACGACCTTGGAACCGGGATTTTACGGTTCCAATAGGTTTGTATGATGATTTGGACTTGGGCGTGTATTCGAATCAGGTTTTGGGTGTTCCAGGAGCATTTCGGCGCTTATTGTCGAAAGTTGGTTCATTGAAGGTTTTCTAATTCTTTAAATTTGGTTTGGAGTAGACCTTGGTGTTATTGATGTCTATTTGGGATTTCGAGCCCGGGAATAGTTATGTATGGTGATTTATGACTTGTACGCAAAATTTGGTGTTATTTCGAGTAGTCTAAGTGTGATTTGGCACGTTCGGAGTTAGTTGAGAAGCTTGAAGTTCATAAGTTGATTCAATTTGGTTTTGGGGTATGATTATTAGTTTCGATGTTGTTTTATGTGTTCCGAGGGATCGAGCAGGTCCGTATTATGGTTATAGACTTGTTAGTGCATTCGAGGTTCGGGTGCGTTTCGTACCGCCCATAGCTAAGTCCAAAAGTGATGATGTGTTGGTTCTGGTTACCTTATTTGCAAACGCGGAAGGACCCTCGCATTCGCGATGAAGGATTTGGGGACTGGGTGCTTTTTCTTTTCGTATTCGGGAAGAAAGGGCCGCGTTCGCGAAGCTTCAGGACCTGTGGCCTTCGCGTTCGCGATGGCCAGGTCGCGTTCACGTAGAACGGTTAGGGGGGCAAGGGTATGAGGGTCATTGCCATTCGCGTTCGCGAAGGGCAGGTCGCGCTCGCGATTCTTGGGCTGGTCTAGCTTTCGAGATCATGAGGACCCTGTCGCGTTCACGAAGCAGGGCTTCAGAGCCTAGGCAGACTTTGCCTTCGCGATCGCGAGGCCCTTTTCGCGATCGCGAAGAAGGGGCAACTGGGCAGTGACATAATTAAAGTCGGGCATTTGGCCATTTTGTTCATTTCTCTCATTTCTTGGACGATTTTAGAGCTTCTTGGAGAGGGGTTTTCACCTAACTATTGAAGGTAAGCGATTTCTATGCAATGTAAGTTAAATACATAGATTATGGGTAGATTCTAACATGTAAAATGTGGGAATTTTAGGAGTTTGTTTAAAAACCTAAGTTTTTGATAAAAATGAGATTAGACCATGGAAATGATTATGAAAATGGGTAAAAATTATATATTTGTGTTCGTGAGGTTGTGGGTAGCAATTATTTCCAAAATTTCCGGAATTCGGGCACGTGGGCCCAGGGGTGAATTTTAAGAACCTTCCAAATTGGGTTGGGTAATCACTCTAATAGTTAAATTATGAACTTTTGATCAATTATTGATTAGTTTGTATAACCTTTGGCTAGTTTCGGATTGTTCGGCACCTACTTGAGGCTTTTAGAGTGATTTGTGGACCGAAAAGTAGACTTGGGAACGAGGTAATTCTCTTGCCTAATTTTGTAAGAGGGAATTAACCCCATAGGTGTCTAAATTGTTATTTGCTACTAATTGTGGGTGATACGTACGCAAGGAGTGACGAGAGTCCGTGCGTAGCTAAAATTCATGTTATGTTCTGGTAGACATAGGGCTTTATTATGCTATTACTTGCACTATTTGAACTTAACTTGCTAGTTTAATTGATTGTATTAATAAGTAAAATTTGGTTAAAGATTATGTTTAATCGAGCTTCATTACTTAGAGATTTGTCGGAATGTTTAATTATTGATGGAAATTTATATTCTTTATGGGCTCACCTTGGAGTTGTAAATACATAATTCATGATCCGAAGAGTTTTCCTATTCCTGTGGATCGGGCCGAACGCCTCGGCAATATTTATATATATTATAGGATGCATTCATGTATCGGGTCGTATGACCTCGGTAGTGCATGTACACGATTATTATGGATCGGGCCGTACGACCTCGGCATAACTCATGCGTGTTGTCACTAGGAGTACGATTATATGTGATATACCTCCCATGACTTGAGAATTTATAAATGCATGTTGTCCATTACTTGTTGAGATTAGCATGTGATATTTGGGGACTTGTAATTGTTATTTTGTTAAAGGATCATTTAATTATTGCATCTTATTTCATTATTGATGTTGTATTTCATGCCTATTAAATATTCTTGTACATTACGTATATTGCCCACTAGTAAGTGTCGATATCGACCCCTCGTCACTACTTCTTCGAGATTAGACTAGATACTTATTGGATACACGTTATTTACGTACTCAAGCTACACTTTTGTACATGTTGTGCAGGTTCTCAGGCAGGTACATCTGGAGTTCGTCCAGGCGCGCATACGCATTACCCGGAGGCCTAGTGGTGAATTGCTTCTCATGCTCCGTTCTACAGCACCCGAGCCTTCTCTTGTTATATTTTATCATTTTTGTCTATTATGTTTCAGACAGTAGTTCTTATGGAGTTTTGTATATTCTACTAGATGCTCGTGCACTTGTGCCACCGGAATTTGGGATTTCTAGTAGACACTCATGGATTTTGGTTATTTAATTCACTATCTTACTTTCACGTTTAGTTTATGCTTTACATTACTACGTTCACTTACTATTTGTTTCCTTATTAAATAAAAAAATCAAAGACTTTAAAAATATTAAAATAAGCAATTAAATGGGTAGTTCACCATTGGTTGCCTAGCGGCGACGTTGGGCGCCATCACGGCCTATAGTGGAAATTGGGTCGTGATACCAAGGGTCTCAAGGCCCCGAGCAGTTCTTGTGTCAGGGAGAGTTGCTCAACCAAGAACTAAACTCTAATCCCAAATACCCCTAACTACTCACACTTATTCTTCTCTACAGGTTTAGGTGCTAATGAGGCACTCACTGTAAACCCCCATACTACAGTGATTCCACTCTACATGGATATGTGCATTTCTTACAGTAACTGTACATAACATCATTAGTATTACAAGACAACCAATCACATTTTTGTAACCACAATCCAAACATAAGTATGTGATTCATTTTGAACATTTTTAACATGTTAGGTATGCTCAAAGAAGTTAGCTTCAAGCACACACAGGTAAAAGAGCACCAACAGATTGCTTTAGAAACCCAGACACCTGAATAATATGTCTTAAGAGTAGAGTAAGTACATAGTTCAAACTTATAGAGATCTCTGGTCATAGATACATTCTCTCAATAGCCTTTGTTTAAATTGGTCAAGGATCAACCCATAGACTAAATTTAATTTCTAGTGTATGTACAGGTTAACAAGAATAGATATAGGGAACTGTACTCAACATTTCACTGTTGCAACGTGCAACCCGATCCAAACAACATACCCTCGGCGGCGTACCACCCGATCCACACCTAACAATAAATAAGGAAATACCCATCAAGTCGTAATTCTTATACCTACTAAATACCCGAATATCGACCACAAGCACGCCAAGTGCAAAAATACAACCCTGGGGAGACGGATAGCGCCATACGCTACAAAATCCAAGAACAACTAAGGTGCGATAAATGACCTGCATCTCGAGAGCCATCCTGCTCATATAACACTACAAGCTACACGGGACCACAACACATGTACGATCAATAAAGCCGTCTCACATCCCACATGGCACAATAGAGTATTACATGGAATAGCTGACAACGGGAATAACATCCAATGCCTGAAGGCTTCTCCGTAAGCAATGCTATGCCGAATGAACGCATCTGACCTGACGTAGAGCTTACATTCACATTAGACCCACCAACGGACCCCAAGCCGATTTTGATCATCCCATACTGGGCCAACAACCTTTCAAGGATCTACAATGACCCTATTCATGACACATATGGGCAGCCGTCCAATTCGGAACAAACTCCCATAATTCATAACCAAAGGAATAGAGCGTCTTCCAGGCATAAACTCTCACATTAATGATAGTACCATAATCTTCATGCTTGGTTTAAATCGTTACAATCAAGTGACTAACATGTCACACTTATACAAACTTTCCCGTGGGATACGCTCCACGACCTTCTGCACCAAGTAGCAAAGTCTGCACCCCCAGACCACCAACCGTACTAATTCTTTAAAGCAAATCAAGAATCCGCAAACCAATACTCAAAGTCTCTTACACAGGACATCGTTCTGAGGTGACACTAAAGAAAATTCCAGCTTACTCTGAACATCTAAATTCTTCACTGCTCATCCGAGCTCGTGACATTTTTATCAACACCGAGTCGTAACCTTGATCCTCAACATCCAATTCCCATGTTGCCACTACACTTATCATGCCGCTACGCGAGAGTACAAGAATTCATCATAACCCCTGAACTACTAGTATAATAAACACTTCATTGGCTAGAAACCTTTCACTTAACTCCTTTCAGAAGAACCATGTCAACACGCAACTGAATTCCCACAACCGTAAAAACTATAAACCTCAAATCTCGATCTAAACTGTCATAACTCTTTCGGGATCCATTTACACATAACAAGGCCATTCGAATTAAATACCTCCCAAATCAATCAAATTATGGTTGTTGTCAAGCCACACGTACAACCACAAACCACCTGTGTAACTCAACATGCTGAAGGATTTGATCATAGCCACAATCATGTTGATTCAAACCATTACTAACCAACCCAAATTCTTCCAATTTACTCTTGACTGGCCTTAGAAATAATAATAACATTACTAGGAAGTGTTCCGAGTCCCCTCCCACGGCCCTCACTCGAGTCTTAGCTCCATCATACATATCCTTAATAGCCTTAATATATGCAATAGGAACACCTCTAGCCTCCAAACATCTCCACAGAACCTCCCTCGATACTTTATCGTAAGCCTTCTCTAAGTCGATGAACACCATATTTAAATCCCTCTTCCTCTCCCTATACTGCTCTATCAACCTCCTAACAAGATGGATAGCTTCCATAGTCGAATGTCCCGGCATAAATCCGAAATAGATTTCAGAAATAGTTATGATCCTCCTCAACCTCAGCTCCACCACTCTCTCCCAGACTATCATAGTAAGGCTTAATAACTTGATGCCTCGATAGTTGTTGCAACTTTGGATATCACCCTTGTTCTTATATAGCGGGACAATCGTACTCCATATCCATTCTTTAAGCATATTCTTCGTCCTAAAAATGATATTAAATAACCCAGTGATCCACTCCAAGCCTGCTCTACCCACACTCTTCAAATATTCCACCGGTATCTCGTCTGGACCTGTCGCTCTCCCCCTGCTCATCTTACTCATAGCCTCCTCAACCTCCTTGACTTTTATACGCCTACAGTTCCCAAAGTCTCGACGACTCTCAGAGTGTTCTAAGTTAGCTAGCTCAATGTTCCTACCCCCATCTTCGTTCAAGAGTTTATAAAAGTAGGTCTGCCATCTTCGTCAAATAAGTGCCTCATCCAACAAAACTTTATCTTCCTCGTCCTTGAGGCACTTCACTTGGTCCAGGTCACAAAACTTCTTTTCTCGCACCTTGGCTAGTCTGTACAACTTCTTATCCCCTCTTTTGCCTCTAATTTCTTCGTACAAGCTTTCAAATGCAGCAGTCTTGGCCGCAATGACGGCTAACTTTGTTTCCTTCTTAGCTATCTTATACCGCTCCATATTCGTCCTCTTTTCCTCCTCGTCCACGCTCTCCAAAGCTCCCTACACAACCCTCTTTCACCGCTTCCTCATGCCGGCAGGCGGGTCTAGAATAGATTCCTCAACGGGTCCTGACTTTTCAACAACAGAGGCGAACACTTACTCTTTCATTTCTAAGTTCATAACCAGAAGCCTATGCTAAGTCGTGAGGTTCTCACTCAGGATGACCTTGCAGTCTGCGCACATGCCTTTATCATACTTCCTGAGGAGTAGATAATCACTCTAGTCCTGGACATCGAACATTAAAAGGTGACCAAGTGCTACTCCTTCTTCGGGAAACATGATTTAGCTATCACCAAATCAAAAGCCTTAGAAAAATCCATTAGTGAAGTTTTACCTCCATTTCTAACACCAAAACCAAAGCCGACATGCACGTCATCGTAGCCCCCAGATGTCGCGCCAATGTGGCCATTGAAATGTAACAACCCGATTGGTCATTTTGAGAATTAGCACTCCTTTCAGTGGCATAAGGTCTCGAGCAGCTCCGTATTATGTGTTATAACGTTCGTGCGTAGTCGAGTTCGGACTTCGGGTGATTCGGGATTGATGTGGAAGAAGGATTCGTGTTTTAGAAACTTAAGCGATAAAAGTTGACCAAAATTTGACTTCTATGTGGACGACTCCGGAATGGAATTTTTATGGTTCCAATAGTTTCTTATGGTGATTTTGGACTTACATGTGTGTCCGAATTTGAATTTCAAGGTCCGTAGGGTAATTTGAAGCATTTTGGCGAAAATTAGAAAGTTGAAGTTTTTGGAAGGCTGAGGGATTTGACCAAGAGTTGAATTTGGTGGTATCGGGTTTGGAATGCAATTCTGAGAGTTGGATTAGCTTTGTTATGTCATTTAGAACTTGCATGCAAACTTTGACCTCATTCCGGGTTGATTTGATGTGTTTCGGCATGGGTTTTAGAAGTTGGAATATTCAAAATTTCATAAGTTCGATTCATGGTGTCATTCGTAGTTGTGACATTGTTTGATGTGATTTGAGAACTTGAGCGGGTCCGTATTAGGTTATGAAACTTGTTAGTATGCTTGGACGGGGTCCCGGGTGTGTTTCAGATGATTTTCATGCTTGTGATCAGGTCTGGTTCGAGTGCTTCGCACCTGCAACGTTTTGGAGCATAGGTGCGACTCCACTTCTACTTGAGCCTGGTCGCATCAACGATCATAGTGGCCTGGGAGCTCGCTCGCTTCTGCAGAGGCTGGCACGCAGGTGCGAAGGCCACTTTTGCGGTCCAGCGATCGCACCTGCGAAGTGGTTTGCTTCTGCGCTCCTTTTGGCGCTTCTGCGGTGTTGCTGGTGCAGCTATATTGTCTGCCAATGAGGACCTAGGCCTGGTAAGTTGAGTTCGCAGATGCAAACGTTTGCTCGCAAATGCGAGGCCGCAGGTGCGACTTTCGTGCTTGCAAATGCAAACGGCGCTTGGCAGAACACTTATATGTCGAGGGTTGATATTTTTAACATATTTTGCGTTCTAGACCTCGATTTTGGGAGATTGTTTATGGGTTTTTCAAGCAACTCATTGGGGTAAGTGTTCTCTACCCGAATCTTGTTATATGTTATGAATCCATTGCTATTTTCATCATTTAATTAGTGAATTAAGTTGGAAATTTGTAAAATATTTCAAAATGTAAAAGATGATTTGAAGGATGAATTGAGGTCAGAAATTGATAATTTTGGTATGGTTGAACTCGATATCGAATGGATATTCGGTTTTTATAATTTTGATGTGGTTCCGATATGCGGGCTTTTGTCAAATTTTTGGAGCGAATTTTCAATTCTTATTTAAGATCATTATTTTATTATTTAAATTAGTTTCCTATAGTTATAATTATAGTATGAAATTGTTTTGGCTAGATTCAAGTCGTTCGGAGTTGGAAATCGAGGGAAAAGGTCTACTAATTGATTGATTGAGCGTGGTTTGAGCTAAGTATCTTGCATAACTTTGTGTGGGGGAAACTACCTCTTAGGAACTGAGTCTTTGGTGCTAATTGGGTCATGTGAAGTCCGTGTACATGAGGTGACGAGTACGTGCTCGGGCTTATTGTGGAAAGTTGACCTTTTAGGTCTCTTAGGTTCTTATGTTCATTAGATATGAAGTTGTTTTGTTATGTTAAGTTCCCATTTACTAGTTTCACCTCTATGTGTCTTAATTGGGATTAATTGCTTCATGTTTAACCCTTATTGCCTATCTGACTATTGTATGCCTTAACTGAAGTTGTTGCCTCTTCGATTGCCATGATATCTTTTCCTAATTGCTTATCCTTAATTGGAATTATTATTATCTCTTTTGTAATTGTCTATCCTTATTTGAGGTTATGATTATCTTTTTTGTTGCTTATCCTTAATTGAATTTGTTGTATCTCTTCGTAATTGCTCAACCCTAAATGAAGTTTAGTTATCCTTTGTCGTAGTTGCCTCATCCTTATCTAGAATAATTTGTTACATATTAGTTCTCCCTTGTTGAGCCATTCTTATTGAAACTAGTATTCCCTATTGTGTTTATTCTTTGGGAACTCGTTCTACCGTTTCTTTGTGATCCATAGCTCTTGAGTTGATTTACTTGTTGTATTCTCGTGTTGTTGTTGTTGTTGTTGTTGTACTCAGTTTGTTGAGCCGAGGGCTATGTGCGGTTGTGGTATTGACTCTGTTTAGATGAAACGTTGTGTAATATGGGCACATGTTGTGAAAGTCATTCTATTGTGATGTTGTGTTTTTGGCACGTGCTATTGTTGGGAGGTTTTGTTCGGGTATTTGCATGAGGTTTCTGTCGTGCTATTGTTACTATTGATATTGGCACATGCGGTGTGACAAGGCGGGCTATATATGTGGGTTTGCGCATGTGGCGAGACAAGGTGAGAATATTATTATGCGCGTGCGGCGAGACAAGACGGACATTTACTTTATTATTGCGCATGTGGCGAGACAAGGTGGACTACGTCGGGGATTGATTTGTGATGACGTGTGATGGCCTGGGGGGCTTTGTTGTTGGTGTTGATATTTGTGTAGTGGCGTACCTAATCTGTGTGAGTTTTACTTAGTACAAATTGTGGGGATCGTTCCTTATGTGTCGCTCATTGCCTCTACTCTTATTCGTTGGTCCGAACTGTGATAGAACATTTGCACAAGCATACACATACTTTATCACCCTATCAGTTTAAGAAGATAAACACCGATGCTACCGATCATTTGTACGTACTCCGTCTTCTTGTCTTATATGTGAGATTGGTTCTATTGGCACGTGAATCGTCTGTGCAATTATCGGTTGTAATGAGAGCACATGATGCCAAGTGATTAAGGTTCATGAATTATGACCCGTGAATGGTGTGAATTTTGAGGTTTGGTACCTCGTGGGGATTATTGAATAAACCTGGTGCGAAAGCGGTTATTCTCATCAAGTTGCTACTTGTCTTTCCTTTATTTGTTTTCACCGAATTTAAACTATACCCAGCTTACTCTACTGTGTTATTACTTGTGGTGTCACGCTGTACATTGTTGCTTCTATTTCCTATTGCAAGCACCGTATTATTGTTGCCATTACGTGTAGTTCTGTAAAGATATCATACTTAGTTAGTTCTATACCTATACTTGTTCAGGTTATCTAGTTTATTAGGTGTCTGGATTGTCCCTCGTCACTATTTCACTGAGGTTAGTCTTGATACTTATTGGGTACCGTTGTAGTGTATTCATACTATACTTCTGCACATTTTTGTGCAGATCCAGGTAATTCAGAGTCAATTGATCGCTAGCTAGATGTACAGATCTCACTGTGGAGACTCAAGGTAAATCTGCTACTGCGTTCACAAGCCTTGGAGTCACCTTCTGTTATTGTACTTGCACTATTTATCTCTATTTTCAAACAGTTGTATTTAGAGATTTTTGTAGCAAACTCAATAGAGCTTATGACTTGTACTACCGATTTTGGAAATTGACCTTGTGTATAAGATTTTTATCTCATATTCTTCGTTTGATGGTTGATTTCTTCTATTAATTCAGTAAGTGTTAGACTTACCTAGTATTAGAGGCTGGGTGCCGTCATGATATCTTATAGAAGGAAATTGGGGTCGTAACATGAAATTTCCTCCTATGAAAAGCCTCATCCAAATCCTCTTTGAGATGCGTACGCTAATCATGTTTAAAATAAAAACCCCAACAACTAGCTTAATGCTCATCAGCCTGTCGTTCACCCTCCTAACCTCCACCACTAGCTCCCAAATATACATATCAACCAAAATACCTACCCCGTTCTTGCCCCCCACGCGTCCAGAGCACCAAAGCTTATACATGTCTACATCTCGTGCCTTATCGACCACCCATCTAGTCTCCTGGAGACAAGCTATATTGATCTTCCTCTTATGGAGAATCTTCGCTACCTCTATAGACTTCCCTGTCAAAGTCCCTATGTTTCAAGACCCAACTCTCAACCTAGAGGCACCCTTACCACCCTTACCCCTATCTCTTATACACATCTAGAT
>AWOL01S0004431.1:25489-38591 GCA_000715115.1 Nicotiana otophora
CCCCCTTGAGAATCCTCCCCCCCCCACCCCAAGGACATGACCTTACCCTGCCATCGTTTAGTACAACCACTATAATGTAACACACACTAAACAGGAACTATCACAGAAGCAGCGACGAACTAAAATAAGGCAAACAGTTGGAAACTAAAAGGCACAGAAGTAGGGACACATTTAATGAACTAGGAATGATAGTAGCAGTAAGGAATGTGAGATTAAATACCCTAAAGGATGCTAAAAAGGTCAGCAAGCAAACAAATACAAGTGAGCTAAAAAGATTAACTACAATTAGAGCACAACGACTAATAAAGAACACGATAGGAACAAAGCAATATATCGAAAATGGAATGTACAAAACAAGAATACACTAGGAACAAAGCAACAAGTTTTAACCGAATATATCGAAAATCTACATATTAGTAAAAAAGAGGAAAACGCCTCTCCTTAAGTCACGTGGTAGCCTAAAAACAGTCACATGACATAAGTAGTTAATATTTAGTTATTTAGTTAATAATTAGTTATTGGTTATTATTTTTGAACAAAATAATTATCCAATGACTATACAACTCTCTTTAATTTAATAGAAATTTTATTCATTAAAATTTAGATAATATTATTGAGAATAATATGATAAAATTTAAAAAATAAAAAATATATATTCTATTATATTATAAAAAGAAAGTAATATAAAAGAATATTAAACAAAGTAATATGTTAATAAAAGTTTCTATTTAAAAATGTAATTATATTAAATATTGGATAATATAATTAAAGAAATACATAATAAAAAGTTATTCGATGACTATATAAATCCCTTTAATTTAATATAGATTTTATTCATTAAAATTCAGATAATATTATTGACAATAATAGAATAAAATTTAAAATAAAAAATATTTCAATATTAATAAATATATATATATATATATATATATATAACAAAAAGAAAACGAGCAGACAACAATATTAAGCAAAGTAAAAATTTCTATTAACAATGTAAAAATATTAAACACTGGATAATAGAATAAAGAAAAATATAGAACAAAAACGTTATTCAATGAGTCCCTTTAATTTAATAATAATTTTATCATCGGGTATATCACATTGACAAATAAGATGACAATTGAAATTTATTAAAACAATACGATCTAATTTTTTCAAACAAACCCGATCACAATTTAATTTAATTAATATTTTTTAATATTGATCGCGCATGCGCGAGTACGACTACTAGTAGAATGTAACAAAACAATAACACACTAGGAACAAAACAACAGGTTCTAATATATTATACCTAAAACGGAATGTACAACAAAGATAAACGCTTTAAATGATAAACAAAATATAACAAGGTAAGGCAAGTAGGAATGGCAGGCGGTGCGGGTGCGGGGCGGGTTCTGTCTGAACACACATAATTTCAACCCGCCCCGCATAGAATTTAAACCCGCATTGACCCCCCCACACACTCCACCTGCATTTCGTCACAAATGACATTCAGTTACGGTTGCCCTTGCAGCAACCATAAGGCCGCTGCTACAAATATTTAGTGGCGACTTTCTAGCCTTTTTGTAGCGACTTTGGTCGCCACAATAGGTCCAAATTCTTGTAGTGCCCGATGTTTTGGTGAAGAAAATGGAAGAAGATCATAGACGCACGAGATTGAAATCGAAGTTGGAAGTCCTTCGTATCGAGATCCATGAAAGGTGGACGACGTGCTCATCGTTGGGCATGATAGAGCGACGCACCCCGGACCCAGAACTAGTTCTAAGTCCTCGGGAAACACAGTAAACAGTTACACACGAATGATAGAGGGTCGTGATATTCAGACTTAACCGCATATCACCACGTAGATCTCGCTCGATGTCGGTTATGGATTAGTAATTAACGGAAAAAGAAATTTTTTATGGTTTTTAGACTTATACTAGGGATGAAACTCTCCTACTATATAAATGAAAAGTTTTTCTTTTGTAACAGACATTGGAACAGAGAAATAAAAGCTATTCAAGTTTACTATAAATACCCAAACCTTCTTCATTTTTCCCCACAAAAATCAATCATTCTCTCTCAAATCTCTTACATTCTATCTATAGTATTCTCTTAATTTTCTCACAATCAAGTGATCAACTAAGTTTCAAGTATTTGGGCAAATTTGGAGCAACTTTCAAGCTTCAAATTAATTCGTCAAGTATTTAGAAAAATATTTAGGTAATTTCTTAAAGTTTTAACTTTTAAGTTTATTAAATAAGTCAAAAAACTAGCCGTTGCAAACTTTAAAAACTTAGTCATTGTCAAAACACTAGCCGTTGCTAAATTTAATGCTTAAAAAATTTATTTTTAAAAATATAGCCCACTTAAGGCCCGCGAAAGCGTCTCGTCTCGTCCCGTTTCGTTTGTTAGTGGGATGGGATGGGCCTACCATTTCATCCCGTTTATCTCGTCCCGTTTCGTCCCGTCCCGCGACCGTCTTAGCTAAATATTATCCCGTCCCGTTGGACAGCTATAATTTAAAGGTAAACAAAAGGATTGATTTGTTCCTCGAATTAGATGCATGGATTAGGATGACAACTCAAATCCTAGAAAGGCCTTGGATAAAGAGAATATATTTGCATGTAGATTATGTAGCTATATGTGTGTGTCTGAGTTATTCTGTATCAAATTACCAAGCCTTAAAGCAAAACAAGGAGCAGACACAAAGTAGCATTACTTAACTAGAATGTTGTAGAACAAACTTTAGATCACTATTGATCACGCCCAACTCTAGTCCTAAAAAGTATAAGCGATCGTTACAAATATAATCCGGTCTAAGAGTCCAGAGTCAAATTCACAGAGAACTAAGGCTTAGCTACAGTTGTTCAATATTGCAAAGAAACACAAGTTCAAATAATTTTCTAGTTATAAAGATTTGATTTTTATTTCTACTAATTAACTAACAAATATTATAAAGCAATAAAATTATCAACTAACAAGGATGAAATTAGAGACAAGCCTAAGGAGGTCTAGAGTTGTGATTTTTCCAATTGTCGGAATTCTTCCGGCTATGTTTTTTATAATTTTGCCTAAGTATTCTTAACCGATCGTGAGTACTTCGGGTGTTGTAATTCTCTTTCGAGCAACTACCACAATTTACTAGACATATTCTTCCGAACTACGCTAGCTGGCACTAATTCACCACTCACTAAGATCGCACCAAGGTTTCGTTATTCCTAATCCTACCTTTAAACCCTCCGTATTGATTCCTCACATACGTTAGGAGTGATGTTCGACAACTACCTAAATATGTACCCATGTCCAAGTAATACATACTAAATAGGCACAGTCAATTGATGGTCATTCAATCAACAACAATAAACACATAGTTAAACAAGTAGAGAAATCCAACAGCTCAATTATATAAAAATATAATAAGAATTCATCCTACAAAATATTTCATCAAAACCCTTGATAACAAATTAGCTATTCATAATAGTATGCAAAACTACAATACTAGAATTCATAACTAATAATGAAAATAGGAAGAAGGAACTGAAAAACTCGTAGAAGAATTCTCCGCCTTGCTCCTAGCGTATTCTTGCCTCCTTGGGTTGAATCCTCTCTCCAAATATGTCTCCCTTTTGGTCGAATCTGCTCTAAAAACGCCCTCCTCTTATTTTAGATATGTTTAGGGAGTATTTATAGGCTAGTGTTGAAGTCCTTGAGTCCAAATCCGGGTTGGAGACTTTTAACCCACGACTTTTAATTATCGGGCTATACACCTCACGAAGCCAGGCTTATAGCGTGGTCAACCTGGCTATAGACCTCGCGAACTCTGGTTTGTAGCGCGGTCAAGCTGGCTATAGATCTCAGAAGCCTGGTTTGTAGTACGGTCAAGCGGGCTATAGATCTCGCAAAGCCTGGTCTGTAGCACGGTTTGGGTACTTGGCATTTTTGTGCTCGTTTCTTGCATTTCCGTCCTCTTTTTTTGCAACTTTCACTCGTCTTTGTCTTCCGATGCTCCTACACATAAAATAACATAATCTAGCTCAAACGTCGCACAATTAACAACTAAACTAACAACATATAAGGCGAGTAATGTACTAAAAGTATAGCATTTGGCCTAATATCACCACCCCACACTTAAACGTTGCTCGTCCTCGAGTCAACCACCAATTCCTAGAGCACATTCTTTTCTTTTAGCATATCCAAAGCACACCATAGCTATGACTATGGTTGATAGCAACAATTAAACTTTAGCATATGCCTTCAACACACACTTTCCTTTACTCCATGTCATACGTTAAAAATTTATTCAACAACAAGACAATATGCTTATAACAATCCTAGCCTCACAAACAGACTTAATATCACAATGCATTCATGGTTTGAACACTAAGCATCATAGAGACATCTAATAACGTCACATATCCCTTGTGAAATCATGTGCCCTCACAACAAGAACAAAGGAGTAAGTTGAATCCACACATTCGAATCAAATGCTCAAATATATTTTAAGGACTCGCATATATCAAAGAAATTCCTCACTCTCACAAACAAGTCACATGCATGCACAAAGTACCATAGGCTTGCCCATTATGTAAACCTCCACTAATGTAGGCTTGCTCAATCTAAAATCAATTAGGACTTTTTTATAGCTGTAATGTGGGCTAAGGGAAGGGTAAGATATATTTTGGATTAGTGGTTCATCCTCTCAAGCACTTTAACACATCACATAATAAACTTCAAGCGCAAATTCTTCAATCCACTTCAATTTCACAAACAAGATCACCCCAAAAGAATTCCCTCTTTATTTATGCACTATTTTACTTTATACCCCACTAGTAAGAACAAGACAATAATTTATTCATCTATATTTTGCTTTCTTTTCTTCTCTCCTTTTTTTTCCACTATTGTTTTTTTCTTTTCATTTTTCGCAAGTGGTGTCTTATTTTACAAAATAAGTTCACCCTTTATTCTTTCATTGGTTCCACTCAAAAACTACCCCACACTTAGTTCTTACTTCTTCTAGCGCTCATTTCACAATTAAAGTGCTTTAAGAGGTAAAAGGATCAAAATATTGTGAAATAAGAACAAAAGGGTATAGGCTCATAATGTGGGTGTCAAATAAAAGTCTATATGCTCAAAAGGGTTTACTAGGGATATATTTTATTTGTGGTAGACATTAAATTCAAAATGATCAAAGAAAGCCTAAAATTATTTTTCAAACCAAGCACGCCTAGGATTTCGCTTCAACTAACATGCCTGAAAAGTTGTAGACTTAGTTACAATGACATGGACTACACAAGAAGATCTCACCACACATGGCACATGATTCACTAAGTACGGTTCCATTCTGATTCTCAAACAATTGCAAATATTCACAGAGCCACAAAATATTAAGCATCAAGCACAAAGTAACACAAGCCGAGAAAATGAGATATAGGCATCAATACAGATGTCATCTACTCAAGAAGTCATCATAAACATTTTCAAACTATAGGGAATGTACTACACATGCTAGAGCTTAAATATACTACTATCAAACTAGTCAAAGGCGCCTAGAAAATCTCATTCTTTCCATCTTTTTATTTCCTAAATTCTACTCTACTCTAAAGATAAAGAAAACTACTACCCGGTTCAACTACATCCCGTGGAAGAGAAGCGAGGCACAAAGAAAAATCACGAGGGATTATTACTACCTAAAAGAATAAAAAGACATATTTTTGGATTTTTCTATTTTTTCAATTTTTCTTTGTGTTTTTAGTTAGACTTTAGACCCTCAAGAAAATTTTCTAGGATATCCATCGTCGGAAAAAGTTCAATATTTTTCTATTTTTCTAAAAAACATGATTATTCACTTAAACTAACACAACTAAAATAGCATAGAAAGTTACCCAGACAATCTCCTCACCCCACACTTAAAATTGTGCATTGTCCCCAATGCACATCATAAATAATAAGAGGGTAAAAGAAACTCCATGGTAGGCCGAAGCATTAACAACTCATGGGGTACTCAGATTTCTCCCGGTATGGTCCTTCGTGCGGGTACCTCACACTTAGTTCCAACCATCTAGTTTGATGTTGCATCCTTCCAATAGCTTTGCTTTTCATGCTCCTAGAAAATCAATAATCGACACTACAAAATAATACAATTAATGAAAAAAATAAAAAATAATAATAAAAGAAAGCAGTAAAGTTGGGTTGCCTCCCAACAAGCGCTTGATTTAACGTCGTGGCACGACGTAAATCACTTTCTACCTCCACTTCGAACTTATGAATTGGACCCCAAGTTTTGATTCAGCTCGCTCTTGGGGTGATACAAATTGTTGCGAGCCAAAAATTAAATGACTCTTTATGCACTTTTTGCTTTCAACCGAGGAGTGTCACTTTGCCTAGATGACCTTGAAAATTTCAGAATATAGAGCTCATCTACCTCTTCCTTTTGACTCCTGCATTGGCTCATACAGATAAATTTCCATTTCACCATCTGAACATAATATAGAGAAGTGTTTGGAATGAAGTCCAACGCGCTCAAATATATGACCTTCAAGATATTTAACCTCCCCAATACCAATCACACTAGAGTCAACTAAATTTGTATCTTCAACGTCCCTGATTGACTCTAGTATTACTTCTTCAATATCGGCATCCTCAAATTCTAATTGGTTAGATTATTGGTGTTCTACTTTGAACTCTTCCATTAGAACCTCAATTTCGGTATCTAATTCATACTCTTCTTGGCTACTATCCACAATGTCACGACCCAACTCCATCTCAGGCCGTGATGGCGTCCAACATCGTTGATGGACAAGCCAACAGTGAACAACTTAATGATTTCCCATCTTATTTTTGTTTATTAAGCAATTCTAACATTCCGGTTTTACTTATATTTAAAGCATTTGATAAATAAGGGATTTTTAAGGCAAACAAACGAAAACATCTAGAGGCAGTTATAACTATTGAATTACAACCCAAAAATCAAAGTCTACTAATACGTGCCAAGATCTGGTGTCACAAGTGTGTGGGCAACTAGTAGAATATACAAAAAATGACTATCCCACTGTTTGAAACAGAATAGACAGATAAAAACAAAAGAGAAACTCTGGCATGCTGCAGAACGGCTCAGAAGGGGCAGCTCACCGTGAAGTCTCGATCCAAGATCAGGTATGCACGTCGGGCGGGTAACTAGATACACCAGCCTCAAATCCTGTACATTTAAGTACAGAAGCGTAGTATGAGTACATAAATAATATGTACCCATTAAGTATCCCGCCTAACCTTGCAGAAGTAGTGACGAAGGGTCGACTTGACACTTACCAGGCCAATAATAATATAATAAAAGTATTATGCTAAACATGAATATCATGAATAATACTGTCAGTTCAACAACAGGAAGAAATAAGTCCTTCATTCATAATTATAACTTAAATTTCAGTAATACCATTTAGCAACTTTCATTTCAAGGCATTTAAGTAGAATAAATCATGGAGAGTTTCCAAATAATTAGCATGCGTAATTATGTCGAGGTCGTACGGTCCGGTCCAACATAATATTAAACTGTGCATTGCCGGAGGGCCGAACGTCCCGAACCATAGATGCATCTATTTACTACCGAGGCGCTCGGCCCGATCCACAAATAACAATTATTTTCAAGAAAATATAAGTTTCGCATTTACAGTCAAGTATCTCATACAAACCTTCAAGTAAGCGAATTTAACCTTATACAATTCTTTTATCAATTTCTATCATGACTAAGTGATTATATTAGTAAGTAAGGACGCAAACATTCCAAGTATAGCATGATAAGGGTCCTAGATTACCCGGACAATAGCATAATAGTAGCTGCGTACGGACTCTCATCACCTCGTACGTACGTAGCCCCCATAATTAGGTACAAATATTTATTTAATTTACCTATGGGATTAATTCCCTCTTACAAGGTTAGAAAGGAGATTTACCTCGTCTCAAAGCCTACTTCCCAATTCAAGAACGCGCTCAAACCTCCAAATTTGACGCCAAACAACTCGAAGCTAGTCAAACATTACATAAACTAATAAATCTATGCTCAAAAGTTCATAATTCCACCATTTAAGTGATTACCCAACCTAAATTGCAAGATTCCTAAAATTCACCCCCGGGCCCACGTGCCCGAATTCCGGAACTATTTAAAGAAAGTTGTTACCCATAACCTTAGGAACATAAATATATGCTTTTTACTAAATTCCATAACGAATTTCGTATTTAAATCTCATTTTAATCAAAAACCTAGGTTTTCACCTAAACCCATGATTTTTCCTAATTTATAATCTAACCATAAACTATGTATTTAACTCACATTAAGTAGAAATTACATACCTCACAAAGCTAGGTCGAAATCCCCTCCTTCAAAGCTCTCAAATCGCCCAAGAATGAGAAAATGTGATAAAAATGGCCTAAGTCCGTATTAAATGATCCCTCACTGCCCAGCGACTTTCGCACCTGCGGTGCTTTGGGCCGCACCTGCGGTCCCGCATCTGTGGCAAATGCCTTGCAGCTGCGCTTTTCCTTCATCTGGTCAGGCTCTGCATCTGCGGACAAGAAGGGCCGCTTCTGCAGCCTAGTCGCACCTGCGACCATGCGGATTCTGGGTTGCCCTCTATTTCTCGCTTCTGCGGCTCCTGGCTCGCACCTGCGAGCCCGCACCTGCGGCTGACCAAGCACAAGTGCGATTATGACAGATCTGGGAGCTTTAGCTGTTTCTCCAAGCTCCCAACTTGATCCGAGCCTCGTCCGATTGACACTCGAGGCCCTCGGGGCCCCGCCCGAATATTTTAACAAGTTTAGAATCATAAAACGGACTCGCTCGAACTCTCAGAACTTCCGAAACGACATTAAAACTAAGAATCACACCCTAAAACCAATTGAATCAAACTTAAGAACTTTAAGTTCTTCAATTTACTTCCAATGCGCTAAAACATAATTATACTACTCGAAATGACACCAAATTTTGCATGCAAGTCTTAAATGACACTGCGGAACTATTCTCAGTCTCGGAATTTCATTTGGACCTCGATATTACCCTAAACCCGCTCCAAACCAAATTTTAAGGAACTTCTAAAACCTTCAAGAACCAACTTTCACTATTGGGCTCCAAAACGCTCCCGGATCATCCAAAACCCGATTCGAACATGCGCTCAAGTCCGAAATCATCATAAAAACCTATTGGAACTGCCAAATCCCGATTCCGAGGTCGTTTACTCAAAATGTTGACCAAAGTCAAACTTGACCTTTCAAGCCAATCTTAGGGAACTAAATGTACCGATTTCAACCCAAACTCTTCCAAATCCTAAGCCAACCATCCCTGTAAGTCATAAATCAGTAAAAGCAAGCACGGGAAGTCTTGTTTAGGGAAACGGGATTCTAGAAAGCAAAATGACCGGTCGGGTCATTACATTCTCTACCTCTTAAACAAATGTCCGTCCTCGAACGGGTTTAGATTCATACATGATGTGCTGAATAAGTATGGATATCTGCTCCGTATCTCCTCCTCGGACTCCCAGGTCGCCTCCTCGACTGGTTGTCCCCTCCACTGAACCTTTACCGTGGAAATCCTCTTGGATCTCAACTGGCAATCCTGTCTAGCAATAATGGAAACTGGCTGCTCCTCATAACCCAAGCTCTCATCAAGCTGAATAGTGCTGAAGTCTAACACATGTGATAGGTCGGCATGATACCTTCGGAGCATAGACACGTTAAAAACTGGATGAACCCCTAAGCAACCTCCCCAACTCGCCTCAACACCTCAAATGGGCCTATAAACCTTGGGCTCAACTTGCCCTTCTTTCCGAATCTCATAATACCCTTCATCGGTGAGACTTTCAAGAGAACCTTCTCACCTACCATAAATGATATCTCATGCGCCTTCTGATTCGCGTAACTCTTCTACCTGGATTGTGCTGTGCGAAGTTGCTCCTGGATCAACTTTACCTTTTCCAAGGCATCATTCACTAGATCAGTACCATATAACCTGGCCTCGCCGGGCTCAAACCACCTGATGAGAGAACGACATCGCCGACCATATAAAGCCTCAAATGGGGCCATCTCGATGCTGGACTGATAACTATTGTTGTAAGCAAACCCGGACAATGGCAAGAACTGATCCCACTGTCCCCCAAAAACAATCACACATGATCTCTGCATGTCCTCCAATATCTGAACTGTCCGCTCTGACTGCCTGTCGGTCTGTGGATGAAATCTGAAGTGAACTGAGGGCCTCTATCTAATATGATGGAAATAGGCACACCGTGCAACTGAACTATCTCCCTAATATATATTTGGGCCAATTTCTCTGAAGTATAGGTAGTCACAACCGGAATGAAGTGTGCCAACTTGGTCAATCTGTCGACAATGACCCAAACTGCATCAAACATCCGCAAGGTCCGCAGCAATCCAAACTCAAGTATAGTCATCTGCTGAAGTAGGCCACCTGGCCTTTGGTGCTCATACTTGACCTGCTGGCAATTTAGACATCTAGCTACATACTCCACTATGTTTTTCTTCATCCGCCGCCACCAATAATGCTATCTCAGGTCACGATACATCTTCGTAGCACCTGGGTGAATAGAATACTGAGAACTGTGTGCCTCCTATAGAATCCTCTCCCTCAATCCATCAACATTAGGAACACATAGACGACCCTGGAGTCGCATAACACCATCCTCTCCAATAGAAACTTCTTTAGCACCACCCTGTAGTACTGTCTCTCTAAGAACTGCTAAGTGCGGATCATAAAACTGTCGGGTCTTGATCTGCCCCAATAATGAAGACTGAGCAACAACACATGCAAGAACTCGGTTGGGCTCTGAAATATCCAACCTCAAGTCTGTAAGCCAAGGACTGAATGTCCGAAGCTAGTGGCCTCTCCTCCGCTGAAATAAATGCCAAGCTACCCATACTCGTTGCCTTCTTACTTAAGGCATCCGCGACCATATTTGCCTTGCCCGGATGATAAAGAATGGTGAGGTCATAATCCTTCAGTAACTCGAGCCATCTATGCTGCCTTAAATTGAGATCCCTTTGCTTGAATAAATGTTGTAAGTTGCGATGATCAGTATAAACCTCACATGACGAACCATACAGATAATGCCTCTATATCTTAAGAGCATGAACAATCGCTGCTAACTCCAAATCGTGCATAGGATAATTCTTCTCATGAATCTTCAACTGACGCGAAGCATATGCAATAACTCGCCCCTCCTGCATCAATACACAACCCAAGCCAATGCCTGAAGCGTCGCAATATACCGTATACATCCCCGAGCAGGAAGGCAACACTAGAACCGGTGTTGTAGTCAAAGCTGTCTTGAGCTTCTGGAAGCTCGCCTCACAATCCTCGGACCAACAGAACGGAGCACCCTTCTGGGTCAGTCTAGTCAAAGGTGCTGCAATGGATGAAAAGCCCTCCACAAACCGGCGATAATAGCCCGCTAACCCCAAGAAACTCTTGATCTTAGTCTCCAAAGTGGGACGAGACCAACTCTGAACTGCCTCAATCTTCTTGGAATCCACTTTAATACCCTCTCCTGATACAACATGCCCCAAGAATGCCACAGACTCTAGCCAAAACTCACATTTGGAGAACTTAGCATATAGCTCCTGTTCTCGCAATGTCTGAAGTACAACCCTCAAGTGCTGCTCGTGCTCCCCCGGGCTATGCGAGTAAATCAAGATGTCATCAATGAAGACAATAACAAAGGAATCAATATAAGGCCTGAACACCCAGTTCATCAAATCCATAAATGCCGCTGGGGCATTAGTCGAACCGAAGGACATCACTAGAAACTCATAATGACCATATCTATTACGGAAGGCAGTCTTTGGAACATCTGATTCACGAATCTTCAACTGATGGTATCCTGATCTCAATTCGATGTTAGAAAACACCCTAGCACCCTGCAACTGGTCAAACAAATCATCGATACACGACAACAGGTACTTGTTCTTGATGGTAACCTTGTTCAACTGGAGGTAATCAATGCACATCCGCATAGTCCCATCTTTCTTCTTCATAAATAACACTGGTGCACCCCAAGGTGATACACCAGGTCTCACAAACCCCTTTGCTAACAACTCCTCAAGCTGCTCCTTCAACTTCTTCAATTTTTTCGGAGCCATACGGTACGGTGGGATAGATATAGGCTGGTGCTTGGAGCCAAATCAATACGAAATCAATATCACGATCTGGCGGCATGCCTGGAAGGTCAGAAGGAAATACATCGGCGAACTCCCGGACTACTGGCACTGAATCAATCATCGAAGACTCTGCGGTGGTGTCCCGAACATAAGATAGATAAGCCAAACAACCCTTCTCGACCATATGTCGAGCCTTTAGAAAAGAGATGACCCGACTAACTGTACTAACCGAGGAACGCTTCCACTCCAATCTCGAAAATTCTGGCATCGCTAAGGTAATAGTCTTGGCATGGCAATCAAGAATGACGTGATATGGATATAACCAGTCCATGCCCAAGATGACCTCAAAGTCGATCATATGAAGTAAGGGTGGCATGTGGGCCGGTTAGGACCGGGCACGGCCCAGGATCGCAAGCTCAAATGGGCGGTGGGCCTAAACGGTCCTAACCAGATAGGACCGGGACCGTGGAGAGGTGGGCTGGGTAGTGGGCCGGTCCCATAGACGAGGCCTGCAAAATCGGGACCGGTTGGGACCGGGACCGGCTGGAAAGTGGGCTGGTTCAAGCGGTCCTAAATGGGCCTATCCGGGCCCAACGACTATTTTTTTTAAAAAGATCTGCCACATTATAGCTGTTATGGCATTTAAAATATGGTTGTTTTACCTGCCAAAATATCCATTGGCTATTTATAAAATAGCCATTTAACCCCCCCCCAACTTTGTTTTAATCCCAAACTTTTTATAATTACACTTTTTCCGTATTTTCAACTATAAATACCCCCCCCATTCTTTCATTTTTCTTACAAAATCATCAGTCTATCACAATCTCTCTCTAAGTTTCTTCTATAATTGCTACTATTGCTTACTTTGTTGTTACAATTCGTGAAACAATTGTGAAGTTGGTGAACTGAAGTCTTCAACGATAATCAATTTTCAACAAGTTGTTCGTCAATTCGGTAAACT